>PQWD01001477.1:0-29574 GCA_019425675.1 Leucinodes orbonalis | reverse complement strand
TATGCATTTAGCACGCATGTGATTAAAGTGCTTATTGTTTTATCCGTTTTGAAAGTTCATTCATCGGATATTCTCATTAACATAGCGACAATTTAATTTAAAGAGTAACTTTCTCTCGTGTAGTAAATTTTTATCCCAATATGGTAAGAATTTTGCTAATTTGACTCGAGAAAGCTGTTAACTTGAACTTTTGAGATCTTTGTTATAGTACCTATGTTAGTTAAATTTTTACCTATCTGCATGAAAGTTTCAAAGGAAAACAGAAAATATATTGTTTGCGAGACTTAATACAAATGGTTATTTTTTACTTTTGTTTACATTATTATTAAGCTTGTACTAATTACCTCCAATTACCATAAACCTAAATGGTGTAATAATGTACGGGATTTAATAATTAAGATGTTTGTAATAACTTTATCCGCTGCTTAGTGATGCAAACCGCTTTTGTGGACGACTTGATAAAAAATAAGTATAGCCCATGGAAGTATAAAAAATGTTTTTTTTATACGTCCATGGTACAGCCTAAACTTTTTTATCCAAAACTTACGCAATTTAAATACGAATTATAATTTATAACTCTTTACAGAAGTCGCTTAGTCATTCCTTTATTTGTAGTAGGTCCATTATATAATAAATATTTAAATTAGTCGATTATAAGCATAAAAACAATATGATTTAGTAATATGTTTTCAAAATAATTTTAAAACATAAAACTTATATAATGCTGATTAATTCTTTTGGTAAGAAGCCATCTAGAGTACGCTTCTACGGTATGGAATCCTAGTTATACTAAATATATAGAACAGGTCGAGAGCATTCAAAATAAGTTCCTAAAAAGACTAAGTTACAAATTTAAGGACCATTTAACGCAGCTTCAGTCACTGGAATTACGGCGTGAAACACAGGGACCAGGTGTTTTGTTCAAGATCATAATAAACTGCAAGATTCTCCTTTTCTTCTTAGTCGTATTTCATTTAGATGCCCTAGGTTATGTGCTCGTTCCAATGCCATTTTTTCTATTCCCTTTGTAGAACAAATTACTCAAAGAACAGATTTCTAATTCGTGCTTGCAATACACATAATACACATTATATTATATCGATATTTTTAACTGTTAAACTATGTGTATTCTGTTTCATATGTTAAAAAAGTTCAGCACAATTGAGTACCCTCTGTATGAATATGTTTGTTATCCATTTAAATATACATAATTTTATTATAAGAAAGGAAGATATAGGTTCCTTTTGTGACTTCAAAATTTTAAGTATTTATTTTTATTTTTTGTATTAATCTTTATTGAAAATGTGTTAATGCATTTGCATCAATGCAGCAGTGAATGTAAGCGGTTTTTCAAATGTTTGTACACGATCAGTTCAAGTGTCGAAATGAACAACTTTAATGATATAAGTCAATCAACTTCGATATGCAATACTTAACGTTGGAAACTTTTTGGCCAACTGTGTTGTTTACTTGTTTTTAGTCATATGTTAAATTAAGGCGTATGTTGTTTCTTTTATTAAATAAATAAATAAATAAATAAGATTATAGATTACGGCAAGTCTAGATTAAATCCTGAAGTATTTTAGAAATCGTTTCCTACATCAGCCATCTACACATATAATAAGGTGTATGAATAACATCCAAGTAGTCTGATATAAACTAGAAAACGCTAATTATAAAAATTTCAGGCATTCGCAAAATAAGTCTTTTCACGTTACATAATTTCCCTTTATTTACTTATACCATGAACTACAACTTAAACTTTATTAAAATAATAAAGACAGAAAATTACCTACCCAATAGGAGAAGCATTATATAGTCTGGGTACCGATCTACTTTAAAAATGCGGTTTTGATAATAAACACAACAAACAACAGAGAGCGTTGGTGGCTCAGTGGTGTGGACTGTTGCCTTCCGATCTGGAGGGTGTAGGTTCAAATCCCGCCACGTACAAATGTTTCTTCGAAATTATATGTACATTAATCCGAGGGTGAAGAAATCTTACGGTAGAGAAAAAACATTGTGAGGAAACTGCGCACGACTTAAGGACGACGAAGCGATTTAAGGGTGTGCGAGATGTCATCCAATCCGCACTGGGCCCGCGTGGACGACTAGGCGTATGGACCCTTTATGGGTAGGCTCGTGCCCCTCGGTGGGGACATTTAATGAGCTGATGATGAACAACAAAGAAGACGAAACCATTTATCACAGTCGTAATGCTCCAGATGGGAGCATGTCACACCTCAAACAGGGTTAATTTGGGAAACAATATTGTAAATCCTATTATTCCATTGGTGGATATAACCTCATCATTTAGGAAATCCAAGCAAATCTCACCTTCAAGTGCTGCATCATAGCGGAAGGATCATTGGCGACTCGCGAAACTGAGGTGAACCAGCATGGCGAGTTATGACGCAAAAATCCACAATGAAGAAATTCATCGACGGTGGTCTTAACCCATTATTGGACTTGATGGGTGTAGTGGTTCCAAGGATGACCACTTACTCTAATAGCCAGAAAGACTGGTATCAAGGGTTGTGGGTTCGAAATTACTGAAGCATAAACTTGAGCGCTTGCATTCCTACTAGGCCACGTAAATAAGAAAACAGGAAAGTAGAACTACACCTACCTTTAACATGACAGATTGATTTGGTGTGTGTATGTTTACCGTCCTTGCATATGCGGCCTCTCACTTGCATTCGCTACGATACAAGAGCCGACCGAAGCCAGTTGATAACATACAGCTCGGCAGAGAGACGAGAAACAAGTTTCGATTTCGAACAGGAAACGTATACTAATGCGAAGAAACTGGGGTAACTAATATCTAAAATGTAAAGCTAACCGTCTAATCAGTTTGCTTTCATAGGATGTGGAATTACCTATAGATGAATTGAGATTTTCCCCGTTGAGTTTATTTCATTTATGAATTTTATTAGTAGGTACTAAAATATCTGAAAACAAAGACATTCGGTTACAATCGTGGGGCTAACAACCTCTGTAGTAGAAAGGAGACCTATCCTTAGTAGAAGGCTTGACTTGCCTTTACTTAGGAACATTGCGAAATAAATAGCACCTTATGGAAACACTAAAGTTTTTGTGCGAATACATTATGACCACATTGCACTAAGAACTAAAAAATAAATTTAAAACCTTAGTTATCTGCGCAAAATGGGGGAGACCTATGTCCAGCAGTGGACTGCGATAGTTTGAAGAGATGTCACTGCGGTCGGAGCAATAAAGTGGTGGCTTCTAGTATAAATTGGTCAGTTTAAAATACCTAGAAGATAATCCAGACATGGTCCTTTTCGCTTCAAGGAATAGGGCGTCTGACCTTTTAAACACGTAGCACGAGCGCATAACGCCCCACCCCACTCAGGTCATTGCACACTCGGGGATAATGTGTTACTGTTGGACTATCGATATAAGAATGAGTATTGTTTTAAACTGCAGCGTTGCAAATTATCATTTGAATAGTGTGATATAATATTGCAAACATACCTATTTGTTCATGATCCGTACGTGACTTTATATAAAATTGGCCAAGCGCGATTCGGAATCGCCCGTGGAGGGTTCCGCAGCAGTAAGTAACTTAAAAAAAGTTTTTTTTTTTACTTAGGCACCTACTACAGCTTTAATATGAAAAATAGTGGTTCACCCTTTTTTGACGTATAAAAAAAACTACTCACCAGAAATTTCGTTGTTAGATTTTATAGTAATGTACATCATACATTTTTTCGATTTTATCAACTCCATAGTTTAGAAATTAGAGGGGGGGGGGACACAATTTTTTCAACTTTGGAAGTGTCTCTCGCGCAAACTATTCAATTTATAAAAAAAATATAAAAGAAACCTCGATATCATTTTGCAATCTCTACACATTGATACCCCACACGGGGGGGTTCGATGAAAAAAAAATTTTGAGTTTCAGTTCAATGTATTATTTTTTTTTCAAGTTTCTTATCAAAACCTAATAGCGGTTTACAGAATACATATACAAATTTTGAATAGTGTAGTGTTTTATATATTCGGAGAAAAAAGGGTGTGACTTACGGACGGACGGCTTTTTGCCATTTGGAACGGAACCCTAAAAAGGCCAACTTATATACTCGTGTTCCAGACTAAGGTTCATCATCATCATCAGCTCGACGTATACGTCCCCACCGACCGAGGGGCACAAGGCCACCCGTAAAAGCGTTGGATAAACGTAGATATAATTTCTAAAATACATTGATACGTGGCGGGATTTGAACCTGCACTTTCCAGATAGGAAGGCAACAGTCCTCACCAATGAGCCACCGACGCGCTTATCCCAACTAGGGTTACTAAATGGAAAATTATAGAGCCCAGATAAAAGGACTAATTTTCATGTAAAAGTCCTAAGATTATCCAAAAATGTATTATTACGTTATAAACCTAGACTGCGCCTTAAGCCCACGCGTTGCATGACCCATTTGGTGTATCGGTTGAGACGTCGACTACTACACCAAGGAATCCGGGTTCGATCTTCGGGCAGTACAAACATTTGTATGCATATGCATGTCTGTTTGTAATGGTCTGGGTATTTTCTATGTATAATGTGTATGTATATACAAAAAAATATATATAATTATGTTTATCCGTTGATTAGTATCCATAATACAGACGAATGCTTAGTTTGGGGCTATTTGGAGCTGTGTGAATGTCAGTGGGTATTTATTTATGTAACCCTTGTTCATCGAAAAATCCTGAGAAACCACGAAGATTTCAAAATCCAGCCGCAATCATGTGATATCGTAACCCACTTCGGATGTCTATGTCGTAACCTTATCTAATTCCAGACTAAAATTTAGTAAGGTTGAGAAGTATATACAATAAATGTTATACCTGTTAGATCATTTAAACACTAGAAACCTTTTAATTTTATTTTATAATAATCAACATGAGTAGGTTTAAAACTAATTGTTAAATAAAAGCTCCTTTATCTAAATAATACCTAGGTAGTTCTCTTGCTTTATTATGACTGAAAATTTCGTAACTACAAACTCTACCTGCTACGTAATTATTCGGATTTTGCGTTTGCACAAACCTATTAAATCACACATGATCCAAGTTTTTGTAGTGGGCGTAAGCGTAGGTAATCATCGTGTTCATTGATGTGCCTCATTCAACCATTACTACAAGTCTTTGTTGTTATTGTATCCATAATGAAGTGGGTGTAAGTAATGAAGCTTCTGCTTTGCAACCTACGGGTGTCCTAGACCTATTTGTGCCTACAATACACCTGTTACTTCTTCAATTAAAAAAGCCAATTCGTTTTGATGATTCACTAAGTTTACGTCTCGAAATGGGAGTGTGTCAGTTGATTTAACGGCGCTAGCGCAGCGATGTGATCCGTGATCCGGGTCGACTTGTTGCGAAGAAACTTGGAAGATTTATAACGCTCTTATATTTCTCTACATATTTCAAAGTCACCATACAATAATTATCGAGTGTATGTAAGAATGCTTCTCTTAATTTTTTTTAAGGTAATTCATTAAGCCATCTTACATTTAAGTCCTAAATGTTTATAATTACCCACAATCTTTCTCATCCAATATTTAATAAATTTATCGATTTAAAATACTTTCATCCAAAACTAAACTATCTACAAGTCGGGTAAGATTAAACCTGGAACTTGAAAGTGTATTGGCATTAACCAAAACTCGATACAATGCGTAATTTACCGTTTTGTGATTTGAAATCCACATTGCGGTAAACGACTACGGTATCAAGTTTTGACTATTTTCAACTATTTTATTATTTTAAAGTTAGGCAATTTCATTCAAGCAATGAGCAATATAACCTTAGATGACCTGTAATAACTTTTGTACACATCTCATCTTTCATTAAGTCTACCATTACCTATTACGGCGTTGATGAAAATTTCATAATTAGCAATGACAGATTGTGTGAATGTATGTAGTTGACAGTACCGTGTGAAACTTTGAAAGTCATGACGATCGTGAAAGAGATTAAAACGAGACCACTTTCATTGATGCCTGATATTTAGCGTATTACAACAATATGACCGCTTAATTTAGAGTTATCTGTTCTAATAATTGATTTTTAAAGAAATCAAATACCAAAAAATACGTGTAATTGGATTATATAGGTACTTTCATATTTAGAAATGCGTACTTTATCCGCAGTATCACAATGGTACCTAATGATAAAGCATAAAATAATAAAAGAAGAATTGCTAAATTCAGACTACCTTGATCATATCAGAAAGATGCCAATCCTCCACAACCAAGTAGATAATTATCTTTTAATTCTAGTCAAACTCGGCGTAGCTAGTTATGATTTATCTAATATTTTAAAATCATATTTGCAATAATAATAACTAAATAATAGATAATATTGCAGGCCTATTCCTCTTGTAAAATGAAAAACAGTTTTACTGAATTGACTTGATTATAGTAAAACTCATTCATGCTGATATTAATTCTATAATTAATACTTAATTGTTTATTAATTTTATTACTGTTATATACCTAGGTATATTCAAAATATATTTGATGAAGCAACTTATATCGGGACTTATATAATATTAATACTTAAACTGTACATAAACTACAGTGTTTATTTACAAACATAGATATAGACAGATGTAAGATAATCGAGTAAAACTTTTGCATTGAAATCAGCAATGCCTTCCAAAAACGATAAATAGGAACTCGTTGGAAATAACGTGAGCGGTTCACGAACCTCGAAACTAAAAGTTGGTCACGAAATGCCAATCTTTATTGTACCAATAGACTTACTTAAATTCTGTAGGCAATCAGAAAAGTAAGTCTTTGCGAAATAATATGAAATTTGAGTCGACTTGGCTACCTATCCAGCATATGTGAGAACTAGTGAGTTTTGAATAGGTGCAGTTGTAATGAGATGACGTGTGTGTTGTATACGGTTTCAAAATAGTAGACCGTAAACCGCGGTTGCGGGATTCAGTTACGGTCACCCGCCACCGCAACCAAGTTAAATAACTACTTATCAGCTGTTGGTAACATCTGCGGTTTAATTGTAAGCTAGAGATGTAATCGTTATGTTCACCTTTTGCTTAAATCCTAAGTTTGCAAACTTTAATAATCGAATATTTAAGAATTTAAAAGTAAAATGCAAGTATATCTTCGGATCCCAATTCTTTCTGATTTGATCAGTGGTGCATGCTGTTGGAAAATCTACGAGGCTTTGATAATTTTCAATGCGACAACTCTTGTCTAAAACTACGCAACTACATTCTCCGCTAATAGTGTTGAAGTATAGTATATACCTAAATATATTTTTGTTTTTAGTTTTGCATTATAAATCAGTGTATGTATAAATAATGTCCTCAGATAATTCGTACTTAAAGACATGATAAATAATTGCAATCCCTGCAATATTAAACGTGTAAAGCCTTTATCTCATTTTGTATCGAGTTGCTTTAACAACCACGAATCACGTTGTCGTTGAATCTGTCTCCAGAGGCAATGTTTACATAAAATTAGCGGGTGTAGCAAGACCTATTATTCGAAATGAGCACGTACAGAATGAAAGTGAGGGCGTTCGCATTATTGAAGTTAGAGATCTTAATAGAAACGAGCGAAAAGGCAGCGCGCTTTGTTGCGCGGGCGCGTGCGCGGATGTAGGTCGCGGCAAGTGCATGCTGCACGCACCCGCCTTGCCTTCCAAATGGCAATACGAGTAAGTCCGCCGAACACGAAAATTAGCATCAACGGGTTTAGCAATTGTGAACAAAAGGCTAGCAGGGATCCTTTTTCTTTGCCTTATGGGACGATAGCTAGGCTCGTTTACTCGTATTTATTTATAATTACCATATAAAAAAAAATGTTACAGTATTTTTTATCAAATCCTGTACAAAAAGGTTTGTAGTGAGGGGATTTTCAAATGACTTAAATAAAAATTAAACGACATATATTTATTTGTTAAATCTAATTGAGTACATACAGGGTCTGGGCTCCGAATATGATTTTGTTCCGTTCGGTGTCGAGACCCTTGGTCCGTGGGTTCTAGTGCTTTAGGCTTTTCAAGGAAATTTCAAAATGTTAGTCGACATCACAGGTGACCGAAGATCTGGCAGCTACCTTGGACAAAGAATCAGTCTGGCAATCCAAAGGGCAACGCTGCAGTAGTTTCGGAACCTTGCCGAAAGGACTTCTTTTAATTATATTTTTAGTTTTCATTATTTATTTTTAAGTGATGAGTGTAATATATTTTAGTTAAAGTGCTATTTACGTACTCAATTAGATTTAACAATAAACATATGTCATTTGTTTCTGTTTTAAAAAAATAAACTAAAATAACATGACTTTATATTAAAACACGGTTGACTATTAAATTGAGGGAAAAGAAATAATATAAAATCAAATATTCTCAAAACTGCCTGCTAGGAATTAAGTGTATTGTAGCTTTAGTGTATTTGAAAATGATAATTGTAATGTGAAAATTAAGTATAGTATGTTATGATGTATATGTATAAAATATCTACACATTTTTTTAAAGATTTCGGTTGTTTATTTTATTTAAACCATCGTGGAGATCCGTAGGGAGGTTATGTATCAGCCGTGGAATAATGTTATTAAAACAATAGCATTTTTAATTTTTTTCTTTTAATTTCACTCCGCATAAAGTGCAAACTTATACGTAAACTACGCACAAAGGCACTGCTTTTTTCATAAGGCACTTCTAGGAACATTAAAGCAAAACAATCTTGTGAGACAAAGCAAAGATAAATACATAACCACAGTTTTATACCTATTTCCGTGTTGGTATTAATTTGTTATTACCATTCACCGATCTTCTGACATCTTGGCGTTACCGGAAGTGATCTTGTCACAAGATATCCTTCATCGTTTCACATTTCATGAACACTGAAAAATACAATAGTAGGTTATTTAAGTGTGGGAGTACCATGCTTCAGTACGAGGGCCTGCTCGATCGGAGTGATACCACGGGTTGACACAAAACCGTCATAAATGAACGATTTGCGCTCGTTCCGCCGTGTGAGTTACCGAAGGCCCAATACGACACTCTTACCCTCCTCCCTATATAACCTATTTTCTCTCTCTATTTGGAACCTACTCTTCTTTGAAGTACCCACTCTTTGTTTTTTTTGGAGTTGCGAATGTCCATGGGTGGCAGTGCACAGTCATTTCACTTTCTTCTATTGTAGAAGTAGAAACTGTTGGAAAATGACCTCTTTAAGTAATTAACATTTAGCAACCAGAAACATGTATATCTAGTCATTTGATTTCAACAAGAAGACTTTATTATAAAATTTATGTTACAAAGCATTTTTTATATCTAATGATGACTTGCTCACTCGACCATTGAATAGAACCACAAATACATGAAATGCCTCGGTATCTTGTTCTCCGTTCGCGTTCAATGCCATTTGTATGTCAGAACGTCACGCTTTTGCATTGGTCCGTTTGAGCCTCCAAAACGGCGTTCAATTTCACGATAATTTCGGCTGGTCGTTACTTTGTTTGAAATGCAAGAGCTTATTAAAAGCATCGTACTTAAACCACACATTTGCTCTCAGGCGGTTTTGCAACACAAGACTGCATTTTCAATATAATATGAAGGCAAAAGGAATGGTGTTGCAATTGAGGCATCATTTATGCACATATCAAATCAAGTATTTATACGTATGCCGCAGGGTACCTTATGAGTTAATTAATATCCTTAACTCCAGCCTTAAATGGCCATTATATGTGCAAAAAGCACGAAACTGTATAAAAGGGACTATTTTTCAAATGAACCTCTCTTCAACCATTGCAGCCCTACCTGGACATACGCGCCCGATATCCTGACCCCGCTTCCTCATATAGCCTGTGATGACTGATGCATGTTAATTAAATATCACCCTGCGTAAGATTGTAACTTCGCTTTCCCGTCAAAAAAAATCTTAGCTGTAGTTTTTCTTCAATTCAGATAAGAGCGATTGCCATCCGATATCTGCTTACATAATAAAGTACTACATATAAGGTAATTAAATACGAAAGAAATGTGACATAAAATATTAAACATTAAGAGATCATTTACCTATTACTCTATGGGACTCTTTCAATTTATACATATAATAAAAGGCCGTATAACGACTTCCACGACGATTGAATGGGTCACATTACTCGACACTCGTATCTGATCTGACATTCAATTAAAGTATAAACAAGCCCAGCAGACTGTTGACGGAACTCGGTTGATTCTTTAGCATTTGATATTAACAGCTTGTGTTCCATCATTCTGAACATTCGACACAGAAAGCACGAAACATCACAAAGTGGTACTACTCTGCCGTTATAAAAAGCTAGAACAATTTATTGGACTATGTTAACGGAAAGATAAGCATAAAATTATCACTAATAATATATAATTTTTGAGAAAGACAAATAGTTTAGGTTTTTGATAATATATAACACGTGTTTGTAAATAATGTACATAAGTAATAATATATTCAGGATAAACCACATCATCATGAGCCTATGACGTCCCACTACATGTCACAGGCCATCCCGATAACACGGGGAGATTGGGCCGTAACCCCGCTCGGGCATCCTATGCTGATTGGTGGGTGTTATTACCGATTAACTATACTAAGTAAGATAGTAGTCGGATCGACGACTTAACGTGCCCCACAAAGCACGGAATAAAAAGTCTACCGAACTTGGAGAATATATAAATGTCACTGACATCACACAGCGCCATCTAGCCCCAAGTTAAGCTGTATTACGGGTACTAAATAACAACTGATAAACATACTTATACACATTTTTTTGTAAATATATACATATTATACATAGAAAATAACTAAAAGTAAATAAATATTCAAGCACCATATAAGTCCTCAAAACGTCATTGAAACTACAATTTACTTGATCTGCCAGTATATGTATATTTAATTTATTTGACTGAGATGTTGACCTTTTCAAAACTAACACCGAGGTCAACGCATTGTGCAGATTCTCAGATTCAAAAATGAATACAATTAATTGACCGAACGACTAATATGAATATTTGCACTAAACAAATATGACCCTAACTAATGACGTATGGCTTTACGCTATAGAGTAGAGAGCAGGTATTTATCTCGTTATCTTTTTTGGTATCTTTGTTAAATGCCTTTATGTAACAAGCTGGCATGCTTTGTGCGTGTAAGGCAGCAAGTGTCGTAAACACCCGGAACATGCTAGCGTTGGTAACCAGTAACATACTATCCGTAATGCCTTGGAAACAATTGTTCCGATATTCAGTGACGAATTAGGTTTAAAGGCAACCTTCTTGGTTTTATCTTAATATGTAAATGTTGACATAACTGACCATCACTGAATTTAATAGGTCTTGGTATAGGCCTATTATTAATATTGTCAATATTATAAATTTTGTCAGTCATGATGTGCACTCCTGAATAACTAAGACTTTAAACCTGAAGGAGTTTAACGCGCCACGTTACTTCAGTTAGTACTCTTATGCACTGTAAATTATCTTTGGTATAGTTTTCTATAGCTGATAGCTATCATATTTACGGTTTACTGCCTTACTATCATGTGCATTAAGAACATCATTGATATGTTACAACTATAAAAAACAGACATTAAGACTGTCATCTAAACCCAATTGTGAGAAGTGAGAAAAAGTGAGAAGGATTTACCAAATATGGAACTAACTAACGGCTTAAAATATTTAACAATACTTTTACTTTTGTCGAACTATGTACACCTATTATAAATCACTCAAACTCGACACATTAACATGCACTCGTTATCAGTTTATAAAATTCTCAACCGAAGGGCACGAGCCTAGTCATAAAGGATGTATAGGCCTTAGTCGTCCACGCAGGCCCAGTGCAAATTGGCGGACTTCACACACAATAATTTTGAATTTCTGCGTATGTTATATGTATGTTTTCCATTACCGCAAGGGTGTCGGATAAACGTACATATAATTTTAAAAATTCGAAAACATATTGGTAAGTGGTGGGATTTGAACCTACACCCTCCGGATCGGAAGACAACAGTACCTATTACTTTTCACATTGAATTTCTTTATAACATTACATACATATTGAGCGTATATATCATTATTATAATAGAGCAAAAAGGTAAAAATGGCAAAGTAGTTATTGGAAGTAGCCAATGATAAGTAAACAGCTAGGGATCGACTCTGTATTTTCTATAAGATAAATTGCTAAGACCACTCTATAAACTAAAACTTTTTACCAAGCCAACGGTTTTAGACGGTAAGAAGCGTTGGTAACTACTACTTACTACAAGTGATTTTACATTTTACGGCAGTAAAAACAATGTTTTGTAGAAAAGCAAGTAATAAATAATTCTTACCAACAATTTAAAGATTCTTGTTCTAGAGTGAACTCATGTGCATCCGCCGCATGTTACTTTCATTTTACCCATCGGCATTTTCTCGGCTCACGACTCCACCACAAAAACGTGAGAGGTTTTTTGTTATCTGCAACAATGCCTTCTGTGTAGATATAATATCATCCGTGCTAACATTGTATTTATGACTAGCTGTGCCCAGTGGTATTAGCGGTATAAGATATGTTTTATCCAAGGTAAGCAAACTGCGTATCAAATTTTATTAAAATCGATGCGTTATGTCGTCGCGTGAACTGCGCACGGGACTGTACAAGACTAGGATATTGCAAAATTCCAAAACATGTTTCTAAAATAAAAGTAGCTAATAACAACAAGTTGGCAACTATCTCATTAACGGTCGTCGGACCACAAAATATCTCGAGTACCTCCGTGCTTCAGAATGCACGTTAATCGTTGGTCCCGGCTTTTATCCTAGATGGTGGTAGTCAACACCTACTGCTGAATTAAGGCTGAGAGCCATCTGCGCTCGCCAATTGCCCGCGAAGCTGTAAAGGCCATCTGCGGCCAACAGCAGTAGTCAGTTCGAAAAAACCCACTGCTGATGATAACAACATGTATTATTCCGCCAGCTCGGGTATGGGTAGACACACACCGGCCGTCGCTGCACGCGCCACCGGCCGCCGGAGTCGACGATGTCGGTGAGCAGTGACATCCGCTTCACGCGGCGCAAGCTCAGCCGGCCGTGCCGCGGTGCTGCGCGGCGCTCGCGGTTGCTCGTGCTATTACTGCTGGCTGCCGTCGCTGTATACCTTGCACGTATGTTACTGTCTTCATTTATATAGATTCCCTTGAAAATCGTGTGCGACAAAGGATGTTGTAGTTTGCCTACTGTTGAAAGTCCATTCGAGAACCTTCCACCACACTGACCATCAATTCTTCGTAAGTACTGTGGCCTGCCCACTACTACTTTAACTTACCAATCTTAAGGGCTTTGAAGACTGAATTTTAAATCTTATAGTGTAGGGAAATACTTAAAATAATATAATAACTAAGCCGTCTCTGCAGCACGTTAGGCAAACCTTGAGCCTATTTAAAAAGCCCAAATGAACGCTCACGTTTCACTTCCGTAAGACATTACGTACGGCAAAACTGGCAACACACATGTCCTTCGATTTAAAAATTTAACACTGAACTGTTTTGTTTCAATACTAATATAAAGTTCTCAGCTCAGCAGCATCTATCAGTATCGCAACAGATGGGCGGGTCTTGCATTCCATTGTTGTAACACAGCAAAGCTGGATTGCTCTTTTACTAAGGTTGCCAATGTTGTAAAATTATTATGTTTGATGTTACTACTATTGCTACGGAACATTTTGGTTCATACATTTAGCTTTCTGTCTTTATTTAGTTATATTATGATATTTTTTTTTCGATTGATATTTTCATATTATGGAATTCCTAATGAATAACATACAGAAATGTTAATTCACCACTATGCGTTTGCATCTGTGTCCACAAAACATACATTCAGAAGAAGACGGTCAAATAAACTCGTTTTTAACCTTCGTCGTTTGTCTGGAAGTAATAGACCTAATTAAGTATCATCATATAATCCCCTTCTGATTTAGAATATAAAATTATTTTGTTTACAGCTTTTAATCATCGTTTAAATTCTGGTGGCTAACTATAAACCCTCTTCTTAAGTATCACTTTGCGAGTTATGTTCTACACATAACTCCGTCGCACCATATTTTAAAACAGTTTCCCACACTTTTCAGGACTTGAAAAGTTACCCGACCTTGGTGCATAATGTGAAACAGTGAATTAGGCTATACTCGTATAGCCATCGTCAATGATGGACACTAGTAGAAACGCTACTTTTTTCAATTATGCTTTATGTAACTATTAAGTAGATAGTTGAGTCATTTATTATGTGTGGAAATTATGAACTGAAATAGGTTTTCTAGCGGTAATGCACCAGTAACACTCGTTTAGTAACTTTTAAATTGTATAGAGCGATTGGATATCAAACATCCAATACGATATTCAAAATTTTGTGAACGATGGTTGAAATTTGTATGACCTTTCAAAAAGTCTATTTTAAATAAAATATCCTGACATTGAGCCGGAATTTATGAATGAGGAAGGTTAAGTAAATAAGGTCCCTCTACAGGAATAAAATGTAGCATGATGGCTATCATATTTCTATTCACATCTACAGTTAGTCATATGGTTTCGATTCGTGGTGCGACTTTTTGATCGACAGACCAGACGAAAACACGAGTTTTCACTATTTACCTACTCTCTACTTAAATCATGTAAATTGCATACGTTGACATACTATTTTGTAAAGTGACAGGCGCAGAGTTCCGTTGGTTGCTTGGCTTTTAGGCACCACACTTACCTACATAGTTGCAGAGGCTTCCTTAATCCGGTTAAATTCATCATCATACCTACAGGTCATGATTCTCTTGAGTAGATATAAACGTAACATCATTACAAAGTATAAGGAATGTAGGTTGATTATTAATCTAAAAGCATAATATTCACCAACATTCTCACAACGCCATTTAGCCACAATTTAAGGAAGGAACTTCTATGGGTACTATATAACTGAGATATATAGGCACATATATTATATATATATATATAATATTTTTTATGTTTATAAATAATTATGAAGTCACTACTAAATGTTAAAAAGAGCGGAATCACCTGGCAGGTATATACATGCTTAAAAGGGGACTGCGACCTTAATTATAAAATATAAACTTTATTTTAACGTATATAAAGAATTTTCATTTGATTTGATATTAGGTATACATAGAAATACCCAGATTATATTGTATATTCGTTCCAATTCTCATGGGTCGTCAAAACATTTTATCTTACATAGGTATACTTCATGTTAGCTTAATCTAAAAGGAAATTAACAATATACCTACTTCAATTTAGTTTATGTTAACTACCTACTCGTAGACACTCTTCGGTCCGGTGGACCGACAACTTATGAAAAGTCGTTGATAGAAGCTGGATAAGTACAGCGGAGCATTTCGATATCTGTCAAAAATTGGGGGAGACCGATGCCCAGCAGGCGACTGCAATAGATTATACGCCTTTATTTTTTAAGCTCGAGCTGAACTATGCGTTTAGTATATCTTTTGTTAAAACTGACAGCAATTAATTTATTATTCACGTAGAAAACTTAATTTGTAGTTTTTCTCACAAAAAGCTGTCATCATCATAAATAATTCTACGTCTTAAGCTTACAATCTTCTACACCATCGATGATGGTTAATCGCGCTACCTGCTATGTTGTCCATATTGTCTGCGGTCCCATGCCTGTTGGCCCTTCAAGCATCAAGAGCATTATTGTACAATAATGTAGCGATAACTGGGTACGTGGCTAGCTTGAGAAGGCGACATTTGCCGCCCGTCACCGAGAGGCCGGGTCCGCGGCCTTGCGACAAGTTGCACTGCAGCGATGTATCTTAAATATTATTATAAAGTCATTATATCAGATAATAAATGATTAAACTGTCAACATCTACTAATTTTGGTAATAAATATGTAATTATAATCATTGACCTTAGGATTGCTTTAAATTAACTAGATCGCGTGAATGAAATATGGCGAATTTAATACGCCAATCGTTAGTTTAAAAATCGTATCGTTGAATAGGCCTTACAAATATAGTAAAGTGTGTGAAAACTAATTTTCGATACAACGCTTCGGTTAGGAAATATTATATTATTGTTGTCATTTGTTTGTCTCCCGCTTGCACTACCATGAAAAGTATTATTGTTTGCACTATACGGTAGAGCTTGTTTTCCCTTTTCAGTGGGTATTTTAAGCAGTCCGAATTTTGATTATTTTTTGTTGTTTTAATTTATGATTGTTTTCATCTAAGGGCCAGTCAGATAACTTTCATTATCTCTTCCGCAGACATGTACCTGTTCGGAGACCCGCTCAACCGGCAGACATTCCGCGGCTCGTTCGTAGTATCGTCGTGGGGGGAAAGGGGGGAGGATCCAGGGGGCAGGGACCTCCAGCCAAACAACACGAGGGAGGCGCGGCTGCTCAGGTCGCTCGACCAGTTGTACCAGAACTCTGAACTGCGATCTTGCTTTGTAGCGGCTGAGATCCTCGCATTAGATAAGTGAGTGATGTTTTTGGTAATTAACACACTTGCATATATAATGACAATCCAATTGTGACATCATACCTAAGACTGAGTTCCCAGGTTACGTAAAGCGTTCTTCTATTTCATAATGTAGTCGAAATCCAATAAATATTGTAAAATTCGTCGATCGGATAGCTGAACAATATTTACGAAAGTAAGTTTTATATTCCGACAAAATGATTTTCTTAATTTTGTTTACCAGTTTTGATTTTATTTAATAAGAACTTGAAAAGAAAAGTCTTTAAATATATTCCGACTTACTTGAAATAAAGTTATCTAACTATTATGTAAAACTGCTCATATTCGAAACGGCCAATCGTAGAGCAATAACATTGATCAATTGTTACCATTCGCAAACTCTGTACGCCTCATAAGTTCCGGCATGTCTTTTATGTATTAGCTGTCATATTGAGTTCAACTTTACAAAACATGATTAATGTTTCAGGGTCATTTTAAAGTACGAGTAGTGTACTCGATCTGCCAGATGGATTTGTTCAGTCTATTTATAACAAGCTATACTATTCAATAGCAAACTGTATGATACAGGAACCGTACCTTAATAAACCTTAATAACTGAAACCAAATATATATAATTATACGAGTATTGCGAAGTTTATTGCAATCTTAGGAAGAGAAAGTAGTACTTTCTATCGGAAGAACACCATGACTAGGCTTGGTGTTTGACATAACAACAACAAAAGATAACCCATAGTATCCGATTAAACGTCTTTATAAGAAACAGATTACGGATATTAACTGGTTATTCGAATGAAAGTAAATGGAAACCTAAACATAACTTTTAATGAAAGTGGTAGTATACATTAAAAGTAAAGATTTTGTAATGTTATTCTAACTGAGATTTTGTAAATCATCCAGGGAAGTTACGCGAAACAAATGGAATCGTGTGGAACGCCACGTAATAAATCTAACTATAATGTCCATTAGTCACACGTAGTATCAACGTTACTGTACAGTAATGAACTGAGGATTTTCTATGGTCTTCACGCCTCTAATTCAATTGAACTTTTTAATTGAATAGTCGTGGGTTTAATGATAATATTAGACTCGCATTGTTCACTAAAATTACTGAAGCAGCAGTCTTACAAATCACAAAATACTATTGATTGACTTATCAAACAAATATTTACATTTCAATTAGCAAATGAAACATTGCTTACATTTATTGAGTTCACAAATGGTTATTTGAGAAGCTATTGTTAAATAGAATCAGAAAGTAACAGTATCTAATCAAAAGAGATTTATAATCGTTGCATGCGTAAGGTAGACTACAATACATTCGTGATATACAGATTGGCACTTATGCTATATCACTCGTAAGTACAATGTGATTTTATGTGATATAAACATGGGAAAGTTCAATACGTGTTTTGTTTCGAAGCTCCACACTTTCTATGCGGTGTGCGTACTGTCTGACCACATAGGTATACGTCGAACAGCCCTTTCTTCTTGTGACCTGAATTCTTAATATGTCATTAAATTAACATACAACAGGATGTGCAATATACTTGGCCAAGGAAACTTTTCATTTTCATTGATAAACATTTTGACGATCCATCTGTTGTAGTGGTTACGCCAATGATTCCGGGTTCGACCCCCGGACAGAACAAACATTTGTGTGCATGAATAACTGTTTTTATTGGTCTGGGTGTTTTCTATGTATAATATGTATGTATTTACAAAAATAAAGTATATGAGTGAATTTATCTGTTGTTTATATATCCACATTACAGGCTGATGCTTATTTTGGGGCTAGATGGCGCTGTGTGAATGTCAGTAGATATTTAATATTATTATTGTTGCATGTTATCGGAAGCGAGTTGGTGCAGATTAAATGCCATACGAATAAATAAATCAATAAACTATTATTGATTATGGTAAGTAGTAAAAAGATATTAAATGTGCACAGGCATTTACACTGGGTAATCTAGCCAAAAATTACAGGGAACTTACGTAACGACATATTTTTATTATTAACAAATATGTACAAGTATATTCTATTTAGTAAACACCCAGAACAATACAAAAAGAAATGTAATTGTACACATATGTTTGTACTACACGACGATCGAACCCTCAGTACCTATAGTAGGCGACTGCTGGTAACATCGGTTGTGAAAATCAAGTTGTTTTGTGAATACTTTTTTTATTTAAATAATGGGAAACTTAATTAGAATGGTAAATACTTTAAGGCTTTTTGCTCGCCAATTGCCTTAAGAAATTGTAAAGGAACCATCGGTGGCTAACTGCAGCAGTTATTTAGAAGACAATGTTAATAAGGCTAGTATAAAAACGCAGCTACGCAATACCGACACATAATTATGAAAACACGCATTCTAATAACTTTAAAAATAAATATTATGTACTATTTACGAAGGCACCGCCAATTTTTTTATTAAATACGACTTTTCGCAATCAACAAGTAGGTAGCACACTTGATTGGTGCAGCCGCTTGACCACATTTCAGACATTTATATTCATCTACTTGAAACAAGTTTAAAGAAGGTTGAGTTACCTAGGTGCTACCGTATCTAGGCAGGTAATGTTTTGTAGAGGTACTGCATCCTACGCGGCCAAAATTTTATATTGAAATCACCGAATTCATAAGTTGTTAATTCAGAAAACCTGCAAACTTATTGTTTTGAATGAATGAATATACCTAAACATTCATACAGCGATATCTAGGCCAAACCTCAGCCTACAAGCTGTTTTGTGTGAACTAAACAATGGTATGTATGGTAATACTTATTATAAATATTTTCGACCCAATGTAGGTAATTAATATGTTCATGCACCTAATGTTTATACAACACGGGGTCGTCGAATCAGGAATTACATCACATGGGTGGGTTGACGTAACTAAAGATTATTAATTTCCCTTGTTTCTGCATATATTTGATTAATGAAAAGGACTTCTAATGTGTTATGCTGGAATAAAGACAGAATAGTGACGCGATGTTTACTCCTCGTACGCGCGTAGGTACCATATGTGTTCTTTCCTACATAACAGACGTTCTACTATGTACAAACAACAACAACAGCCATATAGTATTCATTTGGATTAGGCCTTCCTGCAATGGGCAATTACACGATAAGTAGGTACAGTACAGTGCGCTAGAATTTCGTTCGTTGCCAAGCAGGATGCACCACTGGCAAGCGACGTCTCACTCTTGGTCGCCCTAAGGCTCGTTGCACTAAATTTTAAAGCTAAGAGACTCTGCTCCCTTCACTTTCCCGGCCACGATTTTCTGCGGAAGAAAAAAGACAGTTTAAGTAGGTACCGAATGATTGAAACAGAGCCGTAAAACATCCCAATAATTTAAAATCATTATTACATGTCCATTGCTGGAGGAAGGTCTTTCTCAATGATTTTCATAGGATCGATATCATTTGTTAGACAAATGAATTCCACCTGCTTTTTATGATATGAAGTGCACAGGGCGGCCATGACAGAGTGACATGGAACAAAAATTAATTTCATTGATGGAGAATAAGAACTAATAGACTGTCTTTCAGTTTTTATTCTCCGTCAATGCCACACTGCGCCCGTCACCCGAGACATCAAGTTAGATCTCTTATACCTGGTTATTTTACTAGCTACAGTGCCCTCATTCCAAAATATAAAAGTACAAATCACTCGTATTTCAGGGACGATATCTGGCACTGGGTGATACCTACCTAGACGACTAAGTATCGAGTCTACCACCTAGTTATCCCTGCTAACCGCCATCTAAACTAGGTTATCCATCAGACCATCTGGTTAGGGGTCTACCTAATATTCAAGTAAATATTTTATTGCTTTAAATTTAAATTGATCAAATCATTAAATATTTTTTGACATTTTCGTTTTTCTAAGTATACAGGTATGCTTAATAAAGTAATTTCCCTCTTTGATACCCGAACATACTTTACCTGCTGCTAGGACTCTCTACGCCAGTGGACAGTACGACAGTATAAAGATATATAAATTAGTGAGTTTTCATAAGGTTCTACCTGGTGTAATTTGTCTTTTAAAAATAAACAAGGTTGTCAACAGCGTATCTGACATGATATCAGAATATATAGATTTGCTTAGTAGATATTCTACCTCATCATGAGAATAACCACACTGCCCCTCCCTGGCTCTGACCTATAAGGTGTCTAATTAAACAACAAAATAAGTTTTTTTTATACTAACAACAATCACAATATTCGTAAGAATGTTACACAAAAAAATTGTCGACATGAAAAAAGGGTGCGATCAAAACAAAAAGCGATTTGAAAGATTTTAATAAACTTAATAATATATGTTATTAAAACGCGTAATTCTTTTGGTTATAGGTTGACTGCTGCCCCTACCTGAGCCCAAACATAATTAATAAATCTTTAATATAGAGCTCCGTTAAGGTACAACGAGGTTTTGTCGATTTCACAAAGCCAAGCCGAAATTAAACATTTATCTGTCTTATTAATTAGCAAACATCTTACTCACTGCCAACAGTTTCTAAAAAAATGGCAGTTAATTTGCAATAAAAGACATAATTAGACTTATTATAACTTGTAGCGACTATTAACACAATGTTTTCACCAAGTTGGGTCAAAAGTATTTCTAGAAATAAAGATTTATAAAACTAGAAACTTAACAAACTTACAATATAAAAATAACACTAACATCAAACTAAAAAATCTAATATTATAACTAAATAAAGTAATTCAAAGAACTCCCTTTAGCTAAAGTTCCGAAGATACTTGCAGCGTTACCGCTTTGAATGCTAAACTAATTCTTTGACCGAGGTAGCCGCCAGATCTTCGGTCACCAGCGTCGATAATATCGATAATCGTTTCGGATTCTTCAAAAGCCTAATAGGGCCCCACGGACCAAGGGTCTCGACAGCGAATGGGACAAAATCATATTCGGAGCCTAAATAACAATGGATTTTTACTTAATAAATATTTAAAAAAAACATATTAATTTTATTGAAGTATGTTTAGAGGTTATGCAAAAAAAAATTTCACAAAAAAAAAACATACAATCTCTAACACCACAACAATTTAGCTCTTTAGAAAGGAATTTCTGAAGAAGGATTATAAAATATTATTTTAGGAAGACGAATATTTAAATCATGAAAGACGAAATAGGCAGATCAATACATCATGAGGTTTAAGTTTGGGAGTGGAGTAGTACCAGATACCATCCCGTAAAATAGGAGTGTTTTGCACTTGCTTCTGTGTTTTGGGATGAGGGTACTGTTGCTAAAAAAATACCGGGTATAAAAGACCTAACATCTGTCGTCACGGGTGACGGGCGCAGGGTAGTGTTGACGGAAAATAATGACTGAATAATGTTATTATTTTCCCTCAACACTGCATCTGTCATGGTCAGCCGTATCTCTTATTATCACCAGGTTCTCTTATCACTTTTTCACTTTTGTTCATTTGTTCCGGGTAAGATCTGAAACGGCTGGATGGATTTGGACGGGATTTTTTTTGTAGATGATGTAATAATGAAAAACAAAGGCTACTTTTATATTAGACAATACGTTTTATTTTGGAAAAATAAAGCAATGATTAACCGCGCACGGCCGCGCGTCGCGTAACACAACGATTTAATGTTCTGTTTTACTGAGGAGAATATCTTATAACGCGGGTAATTCCACGGGGAACAGCTAATATAAAATATAAATAAAGGTTAATACATTTAGACTATCATCTTTAGCACTGAAGACGGCGAACGCGTTCACTTCGAGGTGTCGTTCGAGCCGATTTTCACGGCCGTGACCACGGGCGAGGTGGTGGCGGTGCTGGCACGCGAGCTGGACGCACCCGTGTACTTCAACCTCACTGCTTTCCCTGAAACCCTGCACATTGAAGTAAGTGTTGCACATCAATACCACCTAATAACCTTGCATATATATTTTTAAGAATGACTTTTCGCTGTTAGTCACGAATAACTTTGACGGTTAAGTGGCGAGCGCTGATGGCTCTCAGAACAAAAACGTATGCTACGAGCTTAATAAATAATCTTGATTGCTGTAGTGACATTATTTTGGTGCTTAAAAAATTTACAGTAAAATTGCTGGAACCATGATGGCTGTTAGCAATGACAAACACACATATATTATAGCATCTACAATCAATACAATCATAAAAGGCTTATTTTTGTACCTAAATACAAAAATAAGCTTTTCCAAAATTTACAAATACATAAATTAGATGTGTAAAGTAATCGTATAATGCAATATGTAGGTGGCTATTTAGATCATTTGTAATTATATGCGACGATTTATTACAGGAAAATTCGATGATATCGTCGTTGGAGCTGGAAAGCACCGAAACGACTTCTGAAGAGCCACCAACGACAGAAGCGATGACGACTGAGGTTGAAGAAATTAGTAAATGCTACCCGCGGGACATTGTCGCTGTGTGCGCATCTGCCCTACAATATGACAACGTACCCTAACTTAGTGGGACACACATCCAAAGACGCCATCTTGAAAGATCTTGTGGCGTTTAGAGAACTTCTTGATGCAGAATGTTCGCATTTAGCTCAGGTATGTTAGAAATACGTTTACGTGTACTAGTTTTATGTACTAACTAAACTCGCGTGCAAGTAAATCGACTCAAGCCTCAAGTACGCATAACAAGTGATATAAACTAAAAAATGCCTTATTATACCTCTATATAATGTTTTACATAATTAAAGCCTAGTAATTGAGCTTTAAAATGGTGTAAGTTGCATGAAAATCGATTCAGTAGTTTAGTAAAAAAGGTTAATGCTAATGATAATGTAAAAAATGTTGAAAATTCATACAATTTCACAGTATGGGGTTATTGTGTTTAAATGAAACAAAATGTGCGTAAGATAAAAAAATATTCGTGTCAATATTTGGTATTCCCTCCTCTAGCTCTGATCACTGCTCTCATGCGATTCTTCATCGACCTTATCAACTTTTTAATGGATGATTGTGGTATTCGACCCCACTCTTCTACCAACGCAGTCTTGAGCTCATTGATGTTTGTCGGAGCTGGATTCCTCGCTCTAACTTTCCTTTTGAGCTCGTCCCATATGTGCTCAATGGGATTTAAATCGGGGCTGAGCGCTGGCCAATGCATAGTGTGAATTCCAACTTCGTTCAGGAAATCACGTGTGGCCCGAGCAGTGTGACATCGGGCATTGTCATGCATCAAGATGAAATTTTCCCCAATAAAGCCTTGATAAGGGAAAACTTGATCCAGTAGAACATTTTCAATGTAACGATCACTGGTCAGACCTCCTCCCCGGCCTCCCCCAGGAACGAAAACAAGGTCCGTTTTGCCTTCTAAGGAAATTCCAGCCCACATCATGCAAGATCCGCCACCATATGCAACGGTTTCCACAAAGCAGCACTGTGAAAACCGTTCACCGGGACGACGTATACCCGACCTCTCCTGTCGCTGCCATGGAGACACATCCTCGTCTCATCTGTGAACAGGACTGACTGCCATTGCTCTATGCTCCAATCCAAATGTTCTCGAGCAAAGTGAAGGCGTGCTTGACGATGAGCTGTGGTCAACTTCGGGCCTGTAGCGGGTCTTTTCGGAGTAAGGTTAGCTTCTTTCAACCTTCTTCTAACTGTCCACTGACTGACAGTCACCCCGCGAACTTGACGTAGCTCCTGCTGCACATCTACGCCGGTAAGGTGTCGATTTCGGAGAGAGGTCGAGACCAAAAACCGGTCGTCACGCTCCGAGGTGCACCGGCGTCGGCTGGTATTAGGCCTCCGAGTGAAGGCACCAGTCTCTTGAAACCTTCTGTATACTCTCGAGACAGCGGACTGACTCATATTCAAACGACGAGCGACTTCTCGCTGGTTCAACCCTTCTTGCAACAGGGCAACGACTTGAGCGGCTTCTTCAGGTGTTGTATCCATAATTTTCTTCAAATGACGGCTTTAATTTGCAGAGTGTGTTCAGGTCAACGTCTAATGAGCGACTGATAAGAAAAAAACGATTACAGGGGGTTTTATAGGGGTTGTGTCGCGCAAGTTGTGAATAGAGCGCAGAGCAGTTTACGGGAGGTTGCGTTCAGTTGCATTCTAAGTACAAGTGTTTATTTAAATTACTGATATTATGCTACCATTTGAAAGCCTAATTACTAGGCTTTAATTATGTAAAACATTATATAGAGGTAAAATAAGTCATTTTTTAGTTATATCACTTTTTATGCGCACTTGAGGCTTGAGTCGATTTACTTGCACGCGAGAGTAGTTTATCAATCTTATTTCCCGTCACATGTAGGTAATTTGTTTTACTACGATTCTGACTCAAACTTTTGCTTCATATACATATATAGTAAAATAAGTCAGAGTCCACGTTTTTCTAATATATCATTTTTTATATATTAGAAAAACGTAGACTGTGACTTATTTTACTAATACTGATGTTTTACTGCTTGTTTTAATTGTAAAAAATATAATCTATAAAATGAAAGTCAAAAAGTTTAAGTAACCTAGATATTAACAAATAATAATAATAATTAATCAATACTAACAACTAAAAACCTTAAAAATTGATTGTTTTAATTAATTGTCTAGTTGTAAACATATAAATAATTGGAGTAAAAATGAAATTGAATGAAACTGGAATAAAAAATTATGTAGATACCTATGATGAATAATCAATTAATATTATCTTGTATCTAACCAGCCTTTAATTTCACACTGCAGTGCTTAACCCATGCAGATCGTTCTTTCATTAATCCTGAAATATGTTCTGTTTATAGGACTTCGTGTGCCAAATGCTGCAGCCTAAGTGCGATGGGGGGCGCGTCGTCCGTCCGTGCCGAGCCTTCTGCCGTGCTTTCCACGCGGGCTGCGGGGCTCGACTACCCGAACGCCTCAGAGCACTTTTTGACTGCTCGGCGCACTTCCCTGATTTCTTCGGCCCGGGGTCTTGCATGCCTGAACCAGGTATATGAAATTCTAAGTGGAGCTTTCTTATGTACTTTAACAGCCCACGACAGTCAACTACTTCGGTAATTTAGGTTTATTAATTTAGATCCCATTTTAAGATAGTTCCTGCATATGCCGTAAGTTTCACAGTCCACTCCACGCTTGGCTGGTAGGTTCGATATAGCAATTACAATAAAAGGTTAAGTTAGAAGAGATGGGGTGGTAACATTTGTATTCTAATCTGCCGTCATCGTAGCCAGCAATTTTAATGAGTAAGTGATTTAACTATTTAGTCTGATAAATAATCCACACCGCCACTTTTGAGTAGGTTCCGTTTCTGGATCTTTTTAGATGCGTAAGGTAGGGCGTATACTCAATAAATCGTTCAAAGTTCAAGTCTGACGAAAGCTCCATGATGGTTTATAATTGGCACAGATACACTACGGTATGTTGTAGTCAGTTTAAAAAGTCAGTTTAAAACAATTGCCTTTAAAGGAAAAATACACGTATGTGTTTCGTTCGCTGCATTAAACCGGATAAGACTGGCCTACCTACCTCATTTGGATATTGCTTCGAATGGCATGCTCTAAACATACATTTGCAAATGAACAATTATTTTTGTCTAGTGGTCTGACCTACCTTGTGTGTTTTCATCACATTGAAAAACTAATAGTGAAAGTCACTGTGCATTTTTTCTTAGTTTGGTTAGAACATTGCAGAATTAATAAACTGATTGTTTGAAATGAAAGATTATTCTGTCCTTAGGAGAGCCTTCGGTCCTGGCTTACAATGTTAGGATGGTTGTGGTTAATAGTCCATCAGCCTACATTTATTTATTTATTTAACAATTTATGCACACACAGATAAGACAAAACACAATAAACATGGAAAAGTACGTACAAAGGCACAGCTTATTTCACAATGAAATTTCTTCCAGCTAGCCAAAACAAAAGGAAACAAAGTAAGAAACATACAGAAGTACATTGTGTGGGTTACAGCCCAATTTTCTCGTAGCTTTGCTGTGCGGGAAGACTTGTGCCCTGTAGTAATAAAAGCTGATAATGAGACTAATTTTGAACGATAGACTGCGTGGGCGGTCTGAAGCGGCTTGCGCTGTCGAGGCGTGCGTGCGACGGTCTCGCGGACTGCGCGGACGCGGCAGATGAGCGCGGGTGTGCGCAATGTGCGGGCGCGGGGGCGGACGGCGGGTTGCGCTGCGCCCTGCATACGCACTGCCTGCCGCCGCACTTGCGATGTGACGGCACACCCGACTGTCCCGATGGCAGCGATGAATTCGGATGTTGTAAGTTTACATTACCAACTTAACTTGAAATCACCGCTGGACGTAAATCCTCTTCCAGGATAGTATAGGGAAACCCGTGACAGATCACAGCTTGACTTAAGATCTTCCTTAAGATATTGTTTTCATAATATCCTACAATCATAAACCTATAAGAATAGTACTATTTCATATAATGTAACGTTTGAATCTGCTCTTACTCGATCTGTCCTTAATGTCTATGCCCTAATTCGTAATGAAATTATTCGTCAAAGAATCAACGTGACCGACATTGCTCTTAGAATACTGAAGTTAAAGGGGGCTGGTTACGTCTCCAACGGTCTGAAGAAGGTGTTAGTATAGAGGCCTTTGTTCTGCAGTGGCCGATGGTGAGCTGATTGATTGATTAATGGATAGCTGATTATTTGTAAGCTAGATAATCCTTCTATGAATTTTAGCCTTAGTATATTTTATGTAGGGGACTTTAATAGCTCGTATAGTCCACAGCCGGATTATGCCCAACTAGGATCGTAGCGGTTTAGACCATGCTATGTGGCATGTTACGCGACGCTAGTCCAAGATACCCCACTAACAGGTGAGTGGGCTTAATACATTTAGGTACACATTAGGTACATAGCGGGTAAGTCCGGGAGATTAGGCCCAAAACCTCCTTTCATGTATATTCTAAAGGTAAAGTATTCTAATTTAACATATCTGATAGTATGGATAGCCAAGTCTCTTGCGTCGTGGCGCCGTGAACGAGGAGAGTCGACTCTGGGCGCGGTCCGGCGACGCGGCGGGTACGCGGCGTGGGCGGAACGAGGCCGGGACGGGAAGGTTTGCGCCGCACCACACGCGGCCGACAAGCAAGCACTACGTAGCGTCGCCGCCTCGCTGTGCCGGGCTATGACGTTTAGGTAAATGGAAATATGTACTTCACTTTACATGACAATAAACTTATGTATGTATAAATTGTGCGATTATGAGCGGATTTATTGATTGAAATATAGGTACCTATATTATAAACATCCGGCCTACATCAACTTGTTATAAATAAGTCATTTTATCAAAAAGATAAAATAAATTATTTATAACAAGTTTTTAAACCAAAAAGTTATTATTCTATCAATTTAATGCAGAGGATTATCTATTGAATTTCAAATGTATAACTGAGTAAGACGGGTTAATCCCTTCCTCGAAATTTCTCTCCTTCACTTTGCAATGCTTTTTAAGGCAAATATGATGTTGGTCTATGTACCTTCTTCTTTTAGTTAGCTTCACCTTATTTTACCTCATAGTTGTGTTTTAGTAGGTAATGATCTAAAACGGTCATTAATACATTATAATGTATTAAGGAGAATTAAGGGGCCTAGCTAGTTCAAAGTCACTCAACGCGCAATGGAGCGAGCTATGCTTGTCGACTCTCTTAAGGATAAGATCAGAAATGATTCAAATCGTAAGAGAACTAAAGTTACCGACATAGCCCGCCGGATCAGCAAGTTAAAGTGGCAGTGGACCGGTCACGTATGTCGCAGAACCGATGGCCGTTGGAACAGACGAGTTTTAGAGTGGAGACCTCGTCTCGGTAAGCATAGCGTAGGACGCCCTCCGGCCCGATGGACCGGGATATCTGGCGCAAAATGGGGGAGACCTATGTCCAGCAGTGGACTGCGATAGGTTGAATAGGAAGGGGCCTAGCCATCTTTAGGTTTTATTAATGGTTTCAGTATCAGTAGCTCAAGTACCAAAACCAATGACGCGTTCATGTCTTTTGCTCGATATTTGGACACACGTAGTTATGTACAACAAGTAGTATTGTTTGAGCGAAAGTCTAAAATAAAGGCACTTTTCTAAGCTCCTTCTTAACATAATTTATTATTCGACAGCCAATAAGTATAGATGTAGGTATTTCCTATGTATAAATTTCATTTCATACAAGAGCAAAAACAAGTAATACGTCATTGTGATCTCAAAGTTTAAGTAAGTTGCTTAATTTAAGGCGCTAAGCCTAAGGCATTTTGGCAAGCGTAGCATACAATATTCGATGGCTTGATGGACCCCCGACTTGTGAAAGGTCACTGTTGAAGGCTGTATACATCATGAGAAAAGCGGAGAACCAGGATATCTAACACAAAATGAGAAAGACCTGTGTCCAGAAGTGATTGCGATAGGTTGCAATGAAATAGAGCAAACACAATTATTAAAATATAGAAAAAAAGAAAATATATTTTTTAACGGTCTTGAAAGGCTAAGACGGACTTGAACAGAAATAAGCTTACAAATGTTAGAATTATCAAAACCATGTAATTTCCAGGGGTTCTCAAACTAAATTTGCTTAGTTAAGCTTCGGCTAGTATAATGGGAAACCAATTTCCGATGGATTTTATTGAATATATTATGTAAATTGAATCTTGATCATAATAAGTGTAGATGAGTAGTGAGTGAGTTTGTGAGTGTATGTGTGTATGTTCGTCTGTATGAGTGACTTTCAATTTGGGATGAGAATTTCAGTTTGATCATATTCAAAACAATAACATACTTCACAACTTTTTACCCAATTTTAACATTTATAAAATAAATTTTGTATATATAATTCTTACAGTTCAGTGACGAGTGTAGAGGTGGTACAGGACACGGAGGAGCTAATAGAAGATGAGAAGCCAGAGTACGTGGAAGTGGTAGATCCGTTCGCAGCTGAGATATCATTCCTAAAGAGCGAGTGTCCTGAACGGAAAGTTATTAAAGTGGTCTGCGATCACATGGGTAAGCTGTATTTTTATTGAGCAAGACTTTCACTATACTAAAATGGTTCTCTGTTGGGACTTA
>PQWD01001476.1:83808-101529 GCA_019425675.1 Leucinodes orbonalis | reverse complement strand
CATGATAAGTTATTGCAGTCGGATTATTCCGTTAGATCGCTCTCGATATATAAGTATTATGAGTACTCATTGTTTGTGCTGGCAGTTTAGATAAAAACCATGTATTAAATGTTTTTTTAAAAGGTATTTTGCATAACATTGTTTTGTACTATATGTATAGGTGAACAATACAAACCACTCCAACAAAAAAATCAACATGCAAAACGTGATGCAAAAACCACGCACAAACAAACGAACGCCGCACAATAATGCAATTCCGTTTCACGGATTTATGCGTCATTCAATTTGCTAAATCGCACGCCCGGGGCTGAAAAATGTACTGAAAACTGAGAGCATTGATTCCGGACAGTTCAGCTTATGTACCGTGCTATGTAGTATATAAGCTATGTGCGTATATGTCGAAATCAATACTCTGGTTTGTGTGGGCCTGGGGATAGCTGGCTGTCTGTGCTATTTATGTGTTTGTCAGTACAACACACATTCAGGTGTATATGTACTGACGGATTGTTTTTCATGACCCACTGATCTAATAAAATACAAATATCTTGTATTTAATTAAAGCATACCTTTTTATTTCTACCCTGTTAGGTGTTATTACATGAGTGGCTTCATGGTGATTGTTGAGATTATATCGATGCATGATCCAGGGATCAAGAATATAACTCCACGGGGAGATCGCATTGTGAATAGCGCATAATGTGCCTATTTTTAGTTTGTTTAGGATATTACTTTCATGCTGAATCACCTTAAGTATCGTTAATTCCCCTTAAGCTGAGTCAAATGAGTGTTTGAATATCTGAAATATCAATGAAATGGTCCAGACTGGTGACTGTTTCACTATTTGGTATGTTTTTTTCGATTTCTATTACCTAAATTCATCCTCAGCTTATTAAATGCCCCAACCGAGGTGTTTAGGAATAAGTCGTCAACGCGGGCCCGGTGCGGGTTGGCCGACTTCATGAATAACCTTTGAATCGCTTTGCAGGCGTTTCCTCACGATGTTTTCCGTCACCATAGGAGCGTCGGATAAACATATTCGTACATATAATTTCGAAAATTCGAAAAGACATTAGTACGTGGCGGTATTAAGCAACAGTCTGCACACCAATGAGCCACTGACGTTCTAACATTTACTATGATTTTTAATAAATAGCTTATCGAAGGTTCCACATAACATATACATTCTACATACCTCATAATAATTCTTTCTTCAAACTATCGCAGTCCACAGCTGGACATATGTGTCCCCATTTTGCGCCAGATATCTCGGTTCTCCGCTTTTTTCATCCATCTACCACCAGGTTTTTTTAGGTTGTCGGTCCATCAGTCCGGAGGGCGTCCTACGCTACGCTTGCTAAGACGCGGTCTCCACACCAGAACTCGTCTTTTCCAACGGCCAACGGTTCTGAGACGTAAGTGACTAGCCCAGCCTACACATAATACATCATATAAAGTTAACGATACACAAACATCTATATATTAAAACATATTATATTAAAAGAAGTGAAGACAAACCTTTGTACGCTTTATTAAAGTTTAACCAACTATTACAGGAAATTGTTTCAATTTTGTCGCTCTATTAGTTGCTTAAAGTTCCTTTCAAGTCTCAACCTGTGATCCTTCCTTAGAAAATGTATTCACGGATATTAATTGGGCTAAAGGGATTTGTAGGGTTGTACATTTATGTTGTGAAATTTTTGCTATTTCTTTTACAACAGTTAAACTTATGTACCTACATACATAAATGTAATAAATAAAAATTGCTCGCTAACCAAAGGGTTGATGTTTGAGAGCTTTATTATCTGAAGATGAGCCAAGAAGGGCACATTTCTTGAAGGGCTTTGTGTTTTTGGAACTATCATCACCAAGGGTTCCGGGTTCGATCCCCGGGCAGTAAAACATTTGTGTGCATGAACATCTCTGTTTGAATGGTCTGGGTGTTTTCTATGTATATATGTATGTATTTACAAAAATATATATATTTGTATATTTATCCGTTGTTTAGTACCCATAATACAGGCTTCACGCTTAACTTGGGCTAGATGGCGATGTGTGAATGTCAGTATATTTATTTATTAATTTATCATAGAGTTGGTGTCCGATGTATCAGATAGTTTATATTCTCAGATATGAAGTCACAATGAAACTAATTAAACATACGAAGTCTTAATTGATTAACTCATGTACTTTACATTTCATCTAAAATATACCGATTCCACTGACACACTGATAATGCCTTCAGAGAGAACTATGCTGTGTAGATTCAGACGCTTGGCTCCACATGAGATCTGATATGCCCAGGGCATTCCTTATATGGTTGTCTTGGCAACATTTGACATGAAATGTTTTTGGTGGGATTTACTTATTTTAGGACAAATTGTTACCGAATGTACTAACATTGTACGGATGTGAACCTGAAATAAATATGTTTTTTAATTTATTATCATGACGACCGTTTAACGTTTCTATCAAAAAACATTGACACCGGGGTTGTTCTTATTGTTCGCAATCTGATTTATATGCCTAAATCTGATTAAAAAATGAAGGTGTATAGGTACTAATAATATTCATCGCCATCTAGCATCGTAGCTTTAGTATCGTACTAAACAATAGATAAATATACTTATAAACACCCAATAATACAATCAGACATGTTAATGCACACAAATGTTTGTTCCCAGGATCGAACTAAGAACTTTTGGTGTAGTAGCCGACGTTGCAACCACAACACCAATTGGGTCGTTAAGTTTAGAAAAAGGGGCAATTCCCCGGTTTGGAGTCATAAGCTTTAGCAGTAGAATATAGTAGCAGCATTTTTTCATTACCTAATCTTTTATACGCACTGCTCTCTAACCCGCTAACCAAGCAAAGATATTATAGCAAAATCCTTCACTGTAGTGAGGTGGCCCTATGTCGAGTTGAACGATCACGGGCTGTAAAAGTAATTAGCTAGTAAAAAGCCTTTTGCGGCTAATAGCAATATTTCCATTGCAAAAAGTCATTTGCTGAAAAGTTGTACAAAGAAGAAAGCATAACAGGAAACGCTAATAAAACAAGATGAAAAGAATTTCCACTCGACGTAACTTACGTAGGTTTATTTGATACCATTGGAAATGAAAATGTTGATTTCAAATTTGCTAGCAACGGATCTGAAGAGTCCTTGTGAATCGTAAAGAGGGCTTAAAAATATCGAGATTCTGATACCTTGTATTCCGACGTCGGAATACGCCGAGTGAAAAGAATAGAGTGCCAGACAACAACTTGAGTTTTTTTTCACTCTTGATTTATTAAGTTAAATTGTACATAGTACTCGTATTTTACTTCATCATATTATGAATTCATGAGTGCGTTTATTTGATTTGTGTAGGTACATATTTATTATAAGAACACTATTCTTTAATAATTTCGTATTTTGTTTTAGTACCTATGTATATGTATGTTATTACTAGCTTTTGCGTGCGACTTCGTCCGCGTGGAATAGTAATATACTTTGGCCTAACGCTCTCTTCGCTACTTCGTTTATATAGGTGATTTAAAACTGTGATATTTCATAAGATATTAATTTAAGTTGAATCAATTTAGTTTAGAAAAAAATACTTGTGATAAATAAAGTATTTATTTGGATAAGGATTAATATCATATTTATGAAAACGCCTTCGCAAAAAATGCATTATTTTAGAAATTTTATTTCGCAAAAAATATGTTACAGTAGGTCCCTATAAAAGATAGACATATGTTGTTTTGGATTTTTTTGTAGACCTTAAAAAGCGGAACAATACTCTCATACATGACTTTTGCGAAACTTTAACCGTTAAGGCAGCGTACGCAGCGGAAGCTCTGAGTATGAAAAATTCCCACCGATTTTGAAACATTCTTCATTGCAGCTCCGCTTCTATTGCTCGTAGCGTGATGAGATATGGCCTATAGCCGTCCTCGATAAATAAGCTATCTAACACTGGACTAAATTTTCAAATCGAACCAGTAGTTCCTGAGATTAGCGCGTTCAAACAAACAAACAAACTCTTCAGCTTTATAATATTAGTATAGATAACACAATGTTAGTTCCTGAAGTAGTTTTGATCTTGAAATCTCCCAGCACATAGAGTATTCCATTCATCACATTCAGAGTTTGTCTCAAAGCATTACAACTGGTCGGATAGTTGGTAGTTACATAAAGACCTACATTCTGATAGAGGTATGCCAAATTATGTCTTAACCTATTGCAATAAGAGCTTCTGCGGTTACCATGTGATACATGTACGAAATGCGACGATACGCAAGTCACAAGAAATTCTTGGTATAGTCTCGACTCGATCCGTGGTCTCCAATGGATTTCATGTTTGAGGACGTGTGATGTAGACGGAGATAAATGGTTGCTTTATTGATTTATTTAACGAAAGACATTGGTGTTTTGAATAATCTAGTATTTTGTGTGTCGTTGTATATAATGTATCGGTAATGTTTAATGTATCTAAGATTAAATATCCCACGGCGGTACTAAATTTTATTTAAAGGTTTAATATTCAGTTTGAATTTAGCCATGTTTTTATTGAATAATTTTGTTTTAAATGTAAGGAATTTGGTTAGTTGTATTAGTATAAATTAAATTAGGACTTTGTTATTATAAGCAAGTGTAATTTTATGGATCGTTTGGCTGGATGCTTAATGATAAAAATCTTTGAGCAATGCGTCCTACCCGTACTTATATACGCAGCTGAGACATGAAGACTGACTGCGGGATTGGTTCACAAGTTCAAAGTCACTCAACGCGCAATGGAACGAGCTATGCTCGGGGTCTCTCTTAGGGATAAGATCAGAAATGATTTAATCCGTAAGAGAACTAAAGTTACCGACATAGCCCGCCGGATCAGCAAATTGAAGTGGCAGTGGGCTGGTCACGTATGTTGCAGAACGATGGCCGTTGGAGCCGACGAGTTCTGGAGTGAGACCGCGTCTCGGCAAGCGTAGCGTAGGACGCCCTCCGACCTGATGGACTGACGACTTGCGAAAGGTCGCTGGTGGGGCTGGATGAGGAAAGCGGAGGACCGGGATGGATATCTGGCGCAAAATGGGGGAGATCTATGTCCAGCAGTGGACTGCGATAGGTTGAATAGGGTAATTTTATGACGAATAATTATAGCTCATCATCATTCTCCTACCCTTATCCCATTACTTGGGGTCGGCGCAGTATGCTTTTTCTTCCATTCATCTCTATCAGATGTGTCATCCACACAAACCCTCTTCACACTTATATCCAACTTTACACAATCCATCCATCTTTTCTTTGGCCATCCTCTTTTCACGCATCCATCCACATGCAGATTCAACACTCGCTTTGTTACATGCCATGATTACAGCTGAATTCAATAAATATTATATTATACAGTCAGAACAATTTGTATTATTTTTCAATACATTACTAGTAACCATTTCATTATTATGGAGACATATACGTATTGCCGAAATAATAACAACGCAAATACTGTTATTAACGCCGTACTATATGTTTTTCGTTTCGATATAATATTTAATCGTTATCCGAGAGTGATGATAGAACATACTCATACCATTAAGCACTTTATTTGACAGCTATTTTCGGTACTCACACATTTAATACTTACAGTATTTCACTGACAATGATATTCTGTATATATAAAGGTAGATACGCCACCCGTGCCACTAAAACGAACCGCCGCGGCGCCGAAGCGAGTACAGTTTGAATCTTTTGTTTAGGTAAATGTGCTCGAAATTCGAAATATGTGTATGTGTGCTGTCACTGCATTCGGAACACTTTTTTCGATTGTTTTGTGAGCATATTTATTTATTTATTCTTTATGCACCAAATACAATAGCACAAAGGCGAACTTAATGCCTAGAGGCATTCTCTACGAGTTTACCTTCGGGTTAAGCAGAAAAATTAAATTGGGTGCGGTATATGAAAAAAAAAACAAAACTATAACAGTATATAACACATCTAATACTTTAAAAACCAATATATATATAATTATATATATATTATATATATATTATGTATATATATATAATATATATACCATAGGTGTAACTAAATAAACATTAAATAAAAAAAAAAACATACATAATAATAGATATTTATAATACAAATAAATAAACAAAAAAGAGAAAGAAGCAAACACATCATTTGGTCAATCGGAAATAATCCCAAACTTTCCTTTTAAATGACGTCCTTGTGAAAGATGCCCTTATATCAATTGGCAAGTCATTCCAAAGCCGCGTTGCTTGAAGGGTAAACGACTTGGATAAAACGTTGGAACGGTGTAAAGGGGTATAAATGCGAAGACTACCTGAGGAGCGGAGAGCACGATCATGAGTTTGTGACAAAAACTGAAATTTATCTTTTAGGTAAGAGGGAGACGAAGGATTATTACAATATTATAAAGTGCACAAAGAAGTCTTACATTTCTACGCTGACGTATAGGGAGCCATTTAAGTTGCATTCGATGAGAGGAAATGTGATCGTATTTACGGAGACAGAAAATAAATCGAATACAATTATTTAAAAGTCTTTCTAATTTATTCAGCAGAGTTTCCGAAAGGTCAAGATAGCAGATATCAGCATAGTCAATTATGGGTAAAACAAGGGTATTTATGAGAGAAAGTTTAGTTTTCATGGGAAGAAAATATTTGAAACGATAACTCCTGAGACAATCGATGACTCTGCTACTTAATTCAGAAACATGAGTTGTCCAACTAAGTGTCGAGTCTAAATGAAGTCATATCACGAATCCATACTTTTTTACATCATTGATCACTGATCGATATGTTTATGAACAGTAAACTTTTACATAACAATATTCAGCGAACTTGTGTAAGTACACATAATATCATATTACCACATAACTTGCCGCACACCCAGGCATCATGTGGATACATTGGATGTAATTAACAGTCCAAAATTGGATTTCAGTTTCAGCCGGGCTCAATGCTCGTTTTGTAATTGAACTATCTTTGTTATCATTAATTGAGACCTGTTCGCACATTGTGTGACAGCCTTTCGTAAATGCTGATTAATGAAATCATTAAAATGACCAAGATTCATTGCTCGAGCTAAGCTTTGGAATACAAAAAAAAACATATCATCAAGTAATAGTTAAAGTAAACATTAATTTTATAACACCAGTAAGAGCAAGAATAAACGTAGTTAAACTTGATATGGGCCTTGATATAAATCTCAAAAATTTGATGACTTACGGACTGTGCTTGATGAGAAAGGCAATTTTCATATCTTTTTACCAGAAAGAATTAATTTTAAAATTAGTAATTTACTCCAAACAGTTAATTAAAACATGGGAAAAATGTTTTCACTATTTTAATATTGTTTATTTGGAATTTGTTCAAATAGTGCTAGATTTCGATAGAGTTCGTTTTATTTTTTATCTGACCTTGAAGGAGACGTCTTCTAAGAAGGGTCCGCACTCCAGACATAATAAAGCTTTCATCGCAAGGTTTTTGATGTCTAAAATTTCTTGCAAAGAAATATTATGTATTTTTTAAAAGGATATTTGTTTACCTTAGTAATTTCGTAGTTAAAGTAACTTATTCTTTGTAACTCTATTTTTTTATGAAGGCTATGATACGATTTGGTTCAAGCAGTGTTTTAGTTCGGTGTCTTTCAAGTCATCCAGAAATTTTACTCTTAGTTGTTTGATTGACCTAATAATATTGACCCCAATTTAAGGACCTCTTAAATTAAATTTAAGAAAAACGTATGAGCATAGCTTCCTTTTGGCGTTCTATAGTTTTGCCTGAAGTAATAATAGTCTGCCCCATACTAGAATGTATATTTAAAAGCAGGTCTTATAGTAGCTCAGGAGAAATAGTAGTTTCACAGTGACGTAAATGCTGATAAAGAATCGACTAACTAGGCATACTTATTGCCTACCAATACAATGGTAACACAAAAATATATAAGTTTCATTAAAATTGTTATCGATAGCAAATTCAAGAATATTTTATTTGCTAAGACGATTGGCAGAAAATTCAGTTTATGCACTATTACACCAATGTCGTGTATCAATCGTTCATCCTAAAGTCGCGTTTCGGATAAAAATCTAGTCGGAATATCTATAGATCAAATATGTTTTAGAAAAAAAAACAATGTGGATTTCTGGTTTCCATATGCCATATCTATTTTTCAAACATTTCGGCGAAGTATTCGGTTTTGAATCTACAATTGAAAAAAGAACTGACAAAGCCAAAGTTAGGAGGAATTCGATGACATACTGGCTCAAATCACTGATAGACCAGCTTCAACGAAAAAAGCTTGGATCTGTATTTTCGGAAAAAATTTCGGCCGGCGGAAAATACGATTTCTTTTTCAAATATCCATTCCCGCTGTATTTGAGGGGTCAGACCGTCAGAGGGATTTTACGTGCTGACTATTCCATTGTATGGTTGTAGTTGTAATTGGAGATTGTATATTTCAAAAAAGTCGACTATGAATATGTTCCGAAATATGCAGATATATTTTGGTCTTTGTTTCCATTCAATGATTGAAAATCTGAATTTTGACAAACTTCTATACTACATCATTAAACTCAGACAGCATTAAACATCGATGTTTGTATTACGGGAACAAAGCAACTGATAAACATACTCAATATACATTTGTTTGTACATACATACATATTATACATAGAAACCACCCAGACCAATACAGGAGTGTGATTCCTCCGAGTCTGTTATAATGTATTTGTTGTCTTCGTTATTGTATAAAACTGTAAACTGTTTAAAACTGTAAAAGTCAAATAATTAATGTAATATTTAGTATCAATAAATATTTTTTCTTTCTTTCTTCTTTCTTTCAATACAAACAGATATGTTCATGCACACAATGTTTGTACTGCCCGGGGATCGAATACGAAACCCTCGGTGTAGTAGCCAACGTCTCAGTCTTTACACCAAATGGGTCGTCCAATACAGTCTAGTCTCATCTTGCATATATAAAATCAATACAGCATAAAGTATGCTGTTAAGTGTACAATCATTCCCACGCAGACCATTAAAAAGCAGCTTAAACTGGGTTAATTTTGTCACATTGGCTATGGTAGCTTAAACAAGCAAAAGCTCTTGATTACGATAAACAATACATCATAATTGCATTTTTTTACAGTAGTTTTTAGTGATGCACATATCGAATATGTACTACATATTACATAAATATTTCGGAAATACCCGCCATAATTAAAAGCCTTACAAATCCGAAACAGAATGCAATGCTTTGTACAATTTAACACTGAAACGTTGCTTCTGATTAATTATTCGGTAACATAAATCAATGAGACCAAATGAAAGCACGTTATGAGTTTAACAAATAATTTATTTGGTGATTTCGGTTAATGAATAGCAAAAATATATGTTATGATTTCGAACGAAACTGTTTCAATTAATATCTGTTAATTAAACATGATGCTGTTATGTTTCAATATTAATTATAGGTATTGCTTATCTGTTACCATTACGAATAATTTGTAAAGTTTACTTTTTGGTATATTGGTACAATATCAATGCCAGGGTTATTCAGCAGGTTGTATATTCATTGAGGAAGGTTTGTGTCTCAAACATGTAGTTTCAATTTCCTGCTAATAATGAACTCTACTCCTACCTACTCGAAATTTCTTACTAATAGATGAGAAGCTAGATGCTGGCAGGCCAGCAGTTCTACGAACTGCGGTTTTTGGAGAGTTCACTGTTGTAAGTAAAATTCCCGGGTAAATAGAAATATATATAAATAGTGTCATTTTGGCCGTCCTGATTGCTTTTAAACATTATACTACAAATGATATTGTACATATGTTATTGTAAAAGTTTGTTGTAACAACCTTCATCTTACCTTAACCTTAATTTAACATTGTACGTTGGGACTCCTGATGCTTAGGTACTTTATTTTTCACTCGTAGACAAAAAGGGCTCCCTATATCCTTACTAGCTGCATTTCTAAAGAGAAACTTAACTTAGTGCCAGATATCGCTAGACCCATGAAACGGAGTGTATGCACTTTTGTTTCGGGATGAGGGCACTGTAGCTAGTGAAATTTCTGGGTATAAGAGACCTAGCATCTGTTGTCTCAGGTGCCGGGCACTGAGCGGCATTAATGGAGGATAATAACTGTCTATCAGTTGTTGGTTTCCTTCAATGCGCCTGTCATGGTTAGGCGTATCACTTACATCAGTGAGCATCCTGGGTCACCACGCTATGCACTTATAATAACATAAACCCATTCCTAATCTTGCGGTAAGATCGCCAGATCTCTAGCAAGTCTTTTACGACTTCAATCTTCAGATGGGGTCGGGCCAAGGTCTATACGTGCCTTCCAATACACGGAGGAAAATTGAATTCCAATTTTGTTTGGCCAACAGGCAATGGTATTTTAAAGAAGTTATTGACACGATAACATTGCATTTTTCATTTCTGATTGTATTTTAGATATTTCCCTAGTGTCAATAATATATATTATACTCGTTTGCATACTGAAACAGTAAGAGAATATCCTTTCGAAGTTCGTTCTTTTAAGGTAAGTTACGGTTAAATTATTAAAACATATGTATAAATATCACGGGGAGTGTTCGGATTTGTTCCTGCTGTCGATTTTCATCATCCTACATCGAGGCAAAATTTAATTTTGAAAGAATTTCATCCATACCACCTTCATGAATGAAAGATCTCTACCGTACTCTTCTGTCAAAACTTTTTAACATGTGGGACAAAACTGTGGAATAAGTTACTACTTGTGAAGCGGCTGAAAAAGCAAAGCGTGCAAATACAGGGGTATAGGCTCTGAATATGATTTGTCCATTCGGTGTCGAGACCCTTGGTCCGTGGGGCTCTAGCGCTATTAGGCTTTTTAAAGAAATTTCCAAACGATTAGTCGACATCACTGGAGATCGGAGGTCTGGCAGCTACCTTGGTCAAAGAATTAGTTTAGCGATTTAAAGGGGTAACGCTGCCAGTATCTTCGGAACGTTACCTAAGGGGAGTTCTTTTAATTATTTTTTTAGTTATTATATTATTTATTTAGTTATTATATTTTACTTTTAAGGTTTTAGTTTGTTGTTAGTGTTATAGTGTTTTTATATTGTAAGTTAATTAGATGAGAACTTATTGTGATAATATTTTTTTATAGCATTATTATAAAAAGAATAATAGATTTATGTTATAAAAAATGGATATGATTTGCATTATACCTAGAGAGCTTTGAAGTTACTACTTATCTGAAATATTCCCTGGGGGGTTACCGCAATCAGTAACAGTTTTAGTATACGAGTAATATTATTGTAACTTTTTAAGAGATGGCGGTAGACCCCTGAGCGAGACGACCTGGCGACCTTAGGCGAGCGTATTCCCAAAAGGCGACGCATTTCTTTACTCTCTGGTACTGAAAGTGTACAGGCGACGGCGTTATTTACCATCAGATGAGCCGTTTGTCCGTTTTCCCGCTATCCCATAAAAAAATATAAAATAATGTAAAAAACATTAGGTAAAGCTTGCCTTACAAATATTTCAATGACATAAAAGGCGTTCTTTTCGTCTTTGTGATGGCCGATGTATTGAAAGGTGAATGGGTACATTTTGTGTGTAGAATTTTTGAAGCGAAGATTCAGAAGATTTTCATGAGTGGTCTGATATTTTTTACAAATTAGGTTTGTACATCGCAATATTATACATAAAAATGTAGCAAAACTCCTGAAACAAAAAATATTTGGATGTACAAATTAATGAAGTAAGGTTATACGCAGCGGTCAATTCAAATTAATTAAAAATGTGTCCATTAAATCAAACCAAAAAGCTGCCTTAAAATGACAAAATATATATTAATCATCTATTCAGCTTTTTATGAGGTTGGCTTCACTTCCAAAGATTGTAGGTATGCTGGACTAAAATTAAGAGTCGACCATAAAAATAAATTGCTTTAATATTAGTAAAAATATCATTTTATTTAAACCATTAAAATTTGCATAGTTATGGATATATGTTATAATATTCCGAGTTCACGTAACACCCATAATGAAATTAGTGGGCAGTGAGCGAACTTCATGCATGGGTCGGCATAATTTCATTAATGGTAGTTTTACATTATACGATTTGCGAAGGAATTTCCCAACTAACTTCATTAAATAACTGGTTTTTTAGGCTACAAATGATCAAATAAAAAGGATAAGCTACGAAACCTTCATGTATTTTATGTGTACATAAATATTTCTTATTTATGATACCCTATCTGATCATCAGAACCTGTGGCTACTTATTGTTAAGTCAGTGCTGCCACGGCACTTAATGATAATTTCTGATGAACAATAAATAAATTTTAATAACGATTAAATAATCCGTTAACAAGTTAATATTGGCATGAAATCTTATGTGATTGCAAAAATTTTCAAGTAACTCCATATTTTATAGTAAGCTAATACCATTTACATTTTAAAATGGCCGTCAAACGCTCGCTAGCCGCCATTTTGAAAGGATATTGGAAAACGCGCGAATGCATTTTTCCGAGAATTTTCCACTTCGTGGAGTGCCCTGGAAAATATTTTCTGGATATCGATAAATTATGCAACTTAAGAAGTTTCTATGGCTTTACGTATGTACTGATCCCACAATTTATATAATGTATATAATTTCATGTTTTCGTGACTGAGTGTTACTCAAAACCCTAAATGGGAATATTTTGACACGGATAAGTGACCACTTTACGCAGGTTGTAATTCTTTCACTACGATATCAACTATAAAATAAAAAATCTTTCTTTGTGTTAAAGATAGACAAAAGAGCAGATCATTCACTTGATAATTGCTTTGTACGTTGCAAATATTAGTTTCTGCAATACTGCGATTGTTTCAATGATTTAATCATTAGTTTGCAGTTTTTCACTTAAATAACTTGATTGTACGACGAGTCTGTTATTAATTTTATTGTAAAACTCGGGTTGCTACATATAAGAGACGAGTCAACTTCATTATCACACATAGAGAGTTTGCATTTCCCTTGTGAATGTGTTGACACGCATGTGCAAGTTATACATGTCATTCATTAAAACAAAATCAGTAACAGCAAAAGCATCGTCCTAGAACAGCAAGTACTTAAAAAAATGCAATAATATGGATAATATCGATAGTATATATTGCTGCTGACTATTCACAAAAACGAGAGAATTATTGACTTCGACTAGTTAAATGATTGATTAATTAATTAAACATATCTCGTTCAGACAATAACACAACCCACACACTCCCAAACCTACACATATACACATTACTCAGAATCTTAGCACACACATCAAAATTGCGTAGCTTATAAAATTGTATAGATATCTATAAGTAGGTAACTGTACTTAAGTGAGTAAGGATAATTATCTTTTTTTAATATGTTTGGCCCCTCGATGGGGACGTTTAATGAGCTGATGATAATGATGATGATATTATGAAGCTTTATCTAGTACCCTTGTTTGGAGTAACTTAATAAAAACCTGTGTTATCCGAATTGGTGTGAGCCTGATGACCTGTAAGACTGATATATTTTAAAATAATTATCTAGAATAGGAATCAGTCTCACATAATAATTATGTCACTATGTCTGTTCAGTAAATCCAAGGTCAGGGCTCTTGTAAGGGCACTGATTGGAAACTTCATACTGAAAAGCCACCTTCACAAAATGAAGCTAAGAGACTCGGAAACTTACAGATTCTGCGCGGAAGAGAGATGAACACCGATTCACCTTCTCTGCAATTGTGGTCTTCTAAAATGGAAGCGAAACATCCACTTGGGCCACTATCATTTATGCCCGAGTGACATTAAATCTATAAAGTTGGGCAGGGTCCTGGACTTCCTTAAAAGTGCCCAACTTTTAGATGAACTCTAAAAGGGGAGCGCGTCACAAAAGATCTTCTAGATCGAAGTGACTACAGGTCTGTATAAGCCCGAATAGCCCCCAAAACCCAAATAATAATACTGTCTGTATCCTGAACCTGTATTATGTATTATTGTTTTGTGAGAGCAAAACAAAGGTCATTATATTCATGTTATAACTTATTCGGTGTTCAAGTTGATGGGAGACATGCAGTAAAATGACTACTGTACTAAATAAATTGTAATAAATTATCCAGGGCCATTCATATAGCGCCATTGAGCCCCAGTACTAGCAGAGCTTGTATTACGGGTGCTAAATAAAGGATAAACATAGCTGTTTAATTCATTTTTGTAAATTACTATATGTACATACTCATACTAATAAAAACAGACAAATTTATGGACACATATATTTGCACTGACTGGGGTTTGAACCCGGAAAGGTCATAACTCATACATACCCTGGGTGCAGTTACTCTTTTGCTTACTTAGTAAATATTCTAAATTTTCTGAGTTTCTTATTTAAAATCAAAACTATGGAATAGCGCCATCTATCGACATTGCAATAAAATAAAATTCAAGGAGGTTCCTGGAGGCAAAATATCGCTGCCTTCTGGGTCGCACGAATACTTTACGATTCTCGCAACTGCGTTTTAGTGTCTCCAGTCTCTAATAGAGTTCAGCTATTAAAATTATTTATGGCTGCGACGTGATTTCTCCGCTTTATGAATATAATGTTACGTTTATTCAAATGACAAAGATAACGATTTGTATGCTATTACTATAAAACTTGAGGCTTTTGGTTTGGGTTTAGTATTTGGAATCTTTTTTAACAAAAAATTCCTTTAATTATAAATACCTATTAATTTCAAAAGTAATTCTTGGTATCTTATTCCTCCGAGGCTGGATCCCGTGACAGCTAGTGTTTGGTTTATTCATCTTCTTCATTCGGCTGAAGAAAGGCTAACTGTCGTAATGGTTCGTTATCGGATCTCTTTTTGAGAAAATCAGTTTTTTTTTATATCTTTAGCTACTGATGAAATTTTTAAACAATAGGCAATTTGCTTTCAACATTAGTACCAACAAAATTAGTAAAAAAATTGTTTATCTTTAGCTACAGTTGAAATTTTTACACATAAAAGGAAAGTACAATGTTTGAAAATGAAAATGAAAAGAGTTTTTTCAGTTTAGGTCCTTACAGAACACTTATGAATGTCAAATGAGCTACCGTCACAGTGTTGGAACGATCTGCCTCCACCATTGCGTGACATTAAGGTAAAAGGTACTTTTAAACTAAAGGTCAAGCAATATCTGTTACATTGTCAAATCAGTCAGGTCTGCTAATCCTTTTCTCGGGGCTGGTAACAAATGCAATGTGATTTAGCTATCGTGGGGCTCATTAAACTGATTTATTAAGCAACATTTATTATATTACTTCTCTTGGACATAAATATTTATTTTACAATTACGCAATTCAGATACATATTTTCCTATTTATTCTTGTTTCTACAATGAAAAATGAAAATGAAAAGTGTTTATTCGGTTTGGGTCCTTGCAGAGCGCTTATGAATGTCAAATGAAGCTGCCGCTGGTTCGGGAGGTAGTTTTTCACTGAGGAGAAACCAGCAAGAAACTCAGTAGTAACTCTTTTCAAAAAATTTGTGTTAAGTAAATCAAAATAATTATATAAAGCAAATTATTTTTGATTATATTAAGTATTGGTAAAAATATAATCTTAAAATTATTATTAAGCAGTTAAGTATTATACAAATCTAAATAGATAACAAAAAAGTAGTGCAGGCGTGGAGATCAACATGTCCATGGTATGCACGCACACATATATGTATGGGTATATGTATATTATATGTATAGGTGTGTGTGTATACATGTATGGGTATATATATATTTATATATGTATGTATGTTTATGTATATTTTATGTGTATATGTGTATATATATATAAATAAATTTTGTAAATACATTGTCCTATGGGCTTGTTTATTTATAATTTCTATGGTTTTAATATAATATGTCCTGCGTCCAAACTTACATACTTACGTGTCTAATTTTATATATCTATAATTTTCATCAATTATTTTAGTTTGTAATACTGTACACCAAAAGGGCTTCATTGAAAATCAGCGTCCAGGCATGCATTTGCGTGTCAGGGCCTTTGCTGAGTGAGGTCCTGTTTGGCACTAGCCTTTAAGATTTTCTGTAATCTGTTATTGTTTTTATTTTGTGCCAAATAAATCTTTCTTTCTTTCTTACCACTGGTTCGGGAGGTAGTTGTTCACTGAGAAGAAACCAGCAAAAAACTCAGTAGTTACTCTTTTCAAAAAATTTGTGTTTAGTACAGAATCATTTGTAATCAAAATAATTATATAAAGCAAATTATATTTACATTTTTTATCATATTGAATCAGTTCTTAATCTTCGACTAGGGAATTGATCGACATACAAAAATGTATATTATTGCAACACGTGCCTTCTAAACAAGCGCCTTACATTTTCTGCCAAGACCAATTCGAACATGAATGAAGTTTATTAAATGTGTCATGCTTTCAATTCACTGAACCGTGATAATAAGATTAAGGTGAACAGATTCCCATTGAGATTAACTGCCGTGTATGTCGTAGGCGCCACCTTGAGAAAACAATTTTAATTAATTTAATTCGTGAAGGCGCAGAAAACTCAAAGGTCGAGGGAGTGTGGACAGGAATAGAAATTGGGCCATTTAATGAAAATAGCAGTGCAAACTTTCATTTAAAAAAGGCGAAGAAAGTTTATTACACGTTACATAATAATAGGTTTTACATCGGTTGTGTGGGGTATTAGGTAGGCCTGTCCCGACAGTAATGACGATGAGTAGTTTTACCTAATAGCAAATAATGACCTCAACTGTTAGGTAATATAAGATCCAAAGTCAGTTAGAACTCTTATTAGTCTCTATGTCGTTTGGCTGATTCTTTCTCTGAAATCGTTCTAGTTATAAATATTTACGGAGTAATTTCGCCATCGAAAAAATAACGAATCTCGTCGACCAAGCCACGTGCCAAGATGACGTCATCTTTACTACCACAATATCCTTTTTGCGTTTCCAGAAACTTTTAAAATTACTGTCTCTACTTGATGGAATTTAATTCACGCAATATTGTTTTCTAAAATCGGTACATGGATTGAATAACGCGATACGTTGGTAGAAGTGTAGTGTTACTGCTCGATACTGCTCATCAGTTTGATGGTATTTATAGTGATATTGATATTACGAGTACCTTCGATAGCATTATACTATGGCGTACAACCAATACCGCACATGAATACTGTGTTGTTCACTAATTTCTTTTATATCTTAGTGGGTGTTTCATTTTTGAATTACCGAAAGCTTACATTATGTCGCTAATGTTACATATATTTATGAAAACCTTAACTTCTACATTTATATACTTGTATCGGCCATCGTTCCTCCTACGGGCGTGTCAATGTATGGAACGAACTTTTGGTCACGGTGTTTCAAAGAGCTAGAACATGCACTTCTATAGCATCATCATCAGCTCATTAAAATATGTCCCTACGAGGGGCACGAGCCGCCGTAAAGGTCCTTAGACGCCACGTGGGCCGAGCCGGGTCCGCCGACTACACGCACGACTTTTGAATCAAGAAGTAATTACATAGTTGATTTTTAATTAAATATTATTAAGTTTATTTTGTCTCTTTAATTCTGTGGACACCCCAGTATAAACGAGGTTTAAAGGAGCTCTTCACCTCTCGTTAGATAGCGGCATGGTGTGAAGCCCTGGCATTGCAGTTATCTATGAGCAGCGGTTACTGTTTACCATTA
>PQWD01001476.1:15866-79071 GCA_019425675.1 Leucinodes orbonalis | reverse complement strand
ATCAGTCACACATCGTTCGTTTTGGGAGCATTAGTGTGTAAACAACAAAATTTTGAGCGGGTATTGTTCATGTACTAAAGCCTGGGGACCCCGTAAGTCGAACGCTTTTACGCCTTGACGAAAAGGAAGCGATTACGCCGGTCGAGTACGCGCCACCTCTGCGCTCCGTTGAACGCTACGGAGTGACGTCAACGGACCGCAACTGTGGGATGAAAATTGTTGTTGTTATTGTCAGAGGAAAGCGGAAGACCTAACGCAAAATATGAAATTCGCTGGATTCTTTTCAGTAGACAAAAACAGTTCGAAATAGTTTCAAATTTGCCATTCATAAGTGTTCTATATGGACCTTATACTTTATACTTGGTGGCAGACTCAATACTGAGTCGTCTAGATAGGTACCACCGCAGTGCCAGATATCGTCACGTCAAATAAGAGTGCTATGCACTTTTGTGTTTCGGGATCCTCATCCCTCAGTCCGTCGACTGTTGCAAGTGAAATTACCGGGTATAAGAGACCTTACATCTGTTGCCTTAGGTGATGAGCGCGGTGCGGCATTGATAGAGAATAATAATTGTTTATCATGGTCTCCTTAAATGCCGCTCTGTCATTGTCAGGCGTATCATTTACCATCAGCTGAGCATCCTGACCGTCCTGTTCACTTTGTAACATAAAAAAACATTTTTTTAAATATTACATTTGCAACAATTTTATACCTTAATTGAAAACCCGGTTTGTACTTATATATTTTTGAAAATTAATTAGAGTTGGATTACTAGTAAAATGACGGTATTTTGTTTTGGCTCTCGTATGTCGTATACTGTGCGAGGGGGTCCGTTGTCTCGATGGTCGGTGAGCGGTGACGTCCCCGCACGTGTGTGCTGGATTGCGTACAGAGGTGTAAGGAAGTTGTTCAGTCAGAGAATAAGAAGGTCGGCGATTAATTTCGGGCAACGTGACTGTGTAGCAAGCTATTGTGGACTGTATTGTTTTCAGGTGTTCTTGTAATGTTTCAGGCTTCAGCAGTATTCTTTCAGCGATCGCAGTCGAGTAAGCGGTAGTCGGAAGCGGTAATAATTCGATTACTTTTACCGCTTTCTTATATTCATTTTCCTAGTCTCGCAACTAGTGGCTAGTGGAGCGAGTGCATGTGTCAATCTGACGGGGATGGCCTGAGTTGATGGACAGGGATGGGGATAGTAGAGACCCCCTTTCCCGGCGTTACCGTAGGGAAGTCATACTACTATCCCGGTCTAACCTATAGGTGCATCCCTGTCCTCCCTTACACGTGTCGTGTAATGAGTCAAGGTCACATCTCGACAAGTCGAGACGTGTTGTGTACATGTTGTGTGTCCAGTGTTTACCCTAGGTTGCCCATTTATTTATATATACTTTACATAGGGTACCTTATTCTAAACATGTACGTCCAACAATCAGTTACAGCCTTATACACGGGCTGTTATACATATTACTGATTGTATTGTCTACTTATTCCTATTGGGTAATAAGTTTAGGCCATCGTTTCCGTATGTTTTATTTCTATACATAGTGTCGTTATACATGTGCATATTTACCATCTATCTATTATCTATCTATATATTAATCGAAAAGGTAAGTTTATTATATTTAAATTATTATCTATGTACATAATGTTCTAATTGCAGTTGTCACGTTGCCTTATTTATATACTACAACTACTGCGCTGGTGAAGCGATGTTGTGGCCTTCCTGCACATATACTGTACTAAATAATCTACGGATTTAAAAACAAAATATGAACATAGTGCTTGTTACATGCAAGTATTGAAAAATTAATTAGTCTATTGGGAGAAAGCTGTAACGTTTTATTGTTTTAGCAGTTTAGTCGCTACTGGACCAGACTTATCGACGATTGAAGGGATTCAGGCTACGGCCTGTGGTCAAAGCGTCGAGCTAATACCGCTGTTAGGTCCTGACGTTTCGAATCCAGCGGTGAGCGCACATAGTGTGGAATTTGCTTTGTGTGATTTTCCCAGTTTGATTAGAACTTTGCTGGTTGAATCTATCGATTGTCTGAACACAAAGAAGACGGTTTTGAGTGCCGATATGGCGCACAAACAACCGTGAGCCAACCGCAAAATTTATCTACAGCTGCAGCTCATCGAATCGGTTAATTTTATACATCCTGAGGATCAAAATAAATAATGATGCTTTTGTAACCACCCAAATGCTCAAAACAGTGTTACAGTGTACTGTCAAAAACAACTGCTTCATGCTGCGTGGCTAGATGACTACCAAAAGAGTCGCCTTGATTAACAGTGTTCTCTCAGTATAAGAGCTGGTTACGCATGTCTGCAACCTTTGGTTTCGCGAAAAATTGCCACTTTACACCAGATAAACTTTTGAACATTTACGTCCTATACGTACTAAGAAAAATTTTGGCAAGAGTGTGTTCGCGGTATGATTATCACTAGAACGATACTTTCATAGAACTTTAAGCTTTACTTTGTTAGTTACCTGTATGTGAATTTTGACTCGTAGACGCTCCATATCCTGCTAGGTGACTTTAAGCCAACATAAAAGGCTTATGGTAAGAGATCACGTCCCAGCCCTATACACTTCTCAATATACTTACCGGGTTCTAAAAATATACTTACTCTCCTACTTTATGTTTTATCCTGAGAGTGTTAAGGGATGATTGTAAAAAGGTCGTTTGAATTAGGAACGTCTGTTTCGTTTTATTGTCAATAAAATACTTTTTAAATGATGATCATTTTAAATAACAGAGTACTGCTTCCAATGTCTTCTTGTTTAATTTTCAATGAACACCATTACATTGATAATAAATTAGATCGACTGAGGAGGAAGGAAAATTACAAGGAGTAAGCAACTGTGTTAAAATACTGCCATTTTTTGTGATAATATTATTAATTTCTATTATGTGCGGTATCAGATGTTCCTCGTACCTTTTACTCATACACTCTCTGCCTTAGGGTTAACGGATTTTTTCTTACATCCTTTATGGTTCAGTAACTTTAAGATAAGGCAGATGAGGTTTGATTTGGCCCCGAAAAGTCCTTTGCTTTCCCATTATTATTAAGTACCATATTGATTGAATTAACCTAGTCCAAAAGCCGCCTGTTAACTATTCAGAATAATTTATAATGATCTACTAACGAGGCAATTAATGCATTACATTACTGAAAGCAATTAACAATTTATGTAATGCTTATATACGATATCCATAGCAGTACCGTATTGACTTACAAAACACCCGGTAATTTCACAAGCTACAGTGTCCTCATTTCGGAACAAAAAAGTTCAAGACACTCTTTGTCATGGGACTGAATCTGGCACTGCGGTGGTACCTACCTAGACGATTCAGTACCGAGTCTACCACCTAGTAAAATGAAAATTAAAATTGTTTGTTCAGTTTAGGTCCTTAAAGAACACTTATGATTGTCAAATGAAGCTACCACTGGTTCGGGAGGTAGTTTTCCACTGAGAAGAAACCAGCAAGAAACTCAGTAGTTACTCTTTTCAAAAAAAATGTGTTGAATACAGATTCATTTGTAATCAAAATAATTATATAAAGCAAATTATATTTTCAATTTTTATCGTATTATGTATTGGTCAAAATATAATAATCTACAAAAGTACTATTAAGCAGTCAAGTATTATATAAATTTAAATAGATGATAACAAAAAAAAAACAGAAGTAGTGCAGGCGTGGAAATCAACATGTCCATGAGTTTTTATCATTTATATAATCTTCAATACTATAGAAAGCTTAAAGTAATCTAAAGCCGAATAACGTTTTCGCCGGAGTCATGTCACCGAGTATTATTTTATTAGATAAGCTTATACTATTGGTATAATGCCTAAGTCGCCGGCTCTTGGTAGTATCTTATATAGACGTCAAAATACAAATGAAGATAACGGAAACTGGCAATTGCGGCAATACGAAAAATCAAAAAACGTAAATCGCACCGTAAATACCGTATATACTTAAACAGTCTGCCGACAAAATCAATTTTACAGAAAGCATTCGATCAATTGCAGCGTCCCTTTTGTGAATCAAACCTTATTGCTATTCTCACCCGCATCGAAAAGAATCCGTGCGCCATTATTTCTTTTCTCTTTTTAATTTTCACAGGCAATGGCACCTTTGTGTGGATAGGTATATTTATTTAACAAAGGAAAATTACCTAGAAAACGCAATATGCGTTTATAAAAATTATTTACAATAAAATTTTAATTTGCAAATTAATTAAAATAGTAAAAGGGTGTTTAAGTCTTAGTTCTCCACGCGGGCCCAATGCGGATTGGCCGACTTCACACACAACATTAGAATCTTTTCGCAGGCAATTTGTTGAACAGAACCAATAAAAATATTGATTAAATATATTTTACTTTAGGAATAAATGGCACTCCTTGTTCATATCCGTAATGACATGACAAACAAATGGAGCTCTATTCGTATTCATATTAGAAAGAAAGAAAGAAAAGTATTTATTAATGAAAAGACTTCAGATACGAAGACGTTGTCGAGCGCCGTAACACATTGAGTTATAGGTAGAGATTACACTTAACCGTTTCCAGGATAGCAGCCAACAGAATTTAGTAACAAAATTAACTCTACTTAAACGAAATTTGACACATTGTGTTGCCAAGAAAATACCCATCGTAGTGTAATAAATAAGTGACACATTTAAAATATTCCCCTTAATCGTTATTGGATTCTCGGTTTTAACATATCCAGCGGAGTTGGAGGATCCCAAAAATTGGCGCCTGCCAAAAGCAAAGAAAATAGAAGCCTCGAATTAAAAACCAATTTTATGATCACGTGTAACGGAGTTATCCAATGTTTACATGGGATATTTTGAATTCCACGCGGTTTTAACCAGCTGAAAAATTTTAACGGCGTATGAAAAGTATTAAATAAATCAGCTATCAAATAGGCGCAGTAGAGTTCAGATTTATGATAAACAATTCGATGAACACAATTTGGGTGTCCATAACGATAATGATAATGCTCTTGCTTAGGCTTTTATGTTCGTCAAATTAAAATATTTATTATAACTACTATTCCCGGCAACAATAGTTACAATAAATGAATACTGAGAACCTTAAGAAAATATCACATCATACGTGCAATTCGAATCATATTTATAAAGGAAGCTACTGATAAATATTATGATTGCATAAGAATCTTAAACCAGAAGCGAAATGGTCGACTTACTAATTATTATGTTGGAATGAGAATGAGCCCTGATCAAATGAAGATACGTAATCTCGTATCTTTGTAATGCTCTATTCGCCGAAATTCGTTAATGTCAAAAACACTTCGTGAAAAGTTTTTCTTCCATAAAATACCTTTGCATCTATCAATTGCAGTCCACCATGATGGAGAAATGTGGTAACCGTGATCAGCACACATAAATTCCTTATTTCTCCATCACCTTGACCTGCTTTTCAATGCAAACCTTTTACCGGATGTGGAGGTACTTTTAAAAGAGGACTTTATTACATTCACGCGAGCATTTACGTGATCCAATTTAAGTACATAAATAGTAATACATCAAGTTAAAGCCTCGTTCAACGCCTGTTTGAGTTAACTTATAAGTATGGGTTTAGTTGGCTTTTAATATCCAATTATTTGGAGGGAACATTAACAATTTTTTTCTAAACATCATCACCATCAGCTCATTATATGTCCCACCGAGGGGCACGAGATTATCCGTATAGGGTGGTTTTACGCCTTAGTCATCCACGCGGACCCAGTGCGGGTTGGACAACTTCACGCACAACCTTTGAATCTCGTCGCAGACGTGCGCAGGTTTCCTCGCGATGTTTTCTTTCATCGTAAGAGCAATTACAGCTGTGCTGTTAAATTACCGGGTATAAGAGACGCACATCTGTTGTCTTGGGTGTCGGGCGCAGTGCGGCATTGATGGATAATAAAATAAATATCCACCGACATTCACCAGCGCCATCTAGCCCAAAACTAAACATTAGCCTGTAATATGGATACTAAACAACTGCTCAACATATTTTTTTGTATAGAAAACACCCAGACCAATGCAAACACACAGTTCATGCACAAAAATATTTGTAATGCCCAGGGATCGAACCCAGAATGGAGGTGAGCGAACTGACCGTCCGAAAAATAGACCACGGAGGCAGTTAAGAAAATAATCGGTTTCAAATAATATATATTTATATTGAATTCAATATGCAATATTGAATACGTATATACCAAGCATAGCAAATTACAAAAACAAAGAAAGATGATTTACATTATAAATTTCAATAATGACTTTGCGTGCCACAGGGAAGTGGCTCTGTCAACTTTTGTTTGTTTTGAAGCAATATATTCAATTGGATGGATTGATTATTTTTTCCCGAACTGGGAACTTCGGAATAAAGAAATAAGTAAACGATTACCTGGAACTCATATTACAAATAATTTAGGCTTTCTGAATATTAGCAAATTAAGCACAAAATAGTTATAATAATAGGATATCTAGCGCAAAATGGAGGAGGCCTATGTCCAGCGGTGGACTGCCATAGATTGAATAGTAAGCACAAAATAGTGCATAAACAAAAGACGCGTTACGGTATATAATTTATGGTGAACAAAAGGGAAAGAGGAAGGGGCACTGCACTTCGTCATAAATAAATTATCTATAGTATTATTGTTGTATTGTTTACCATTACGTATTGGTAAAGAATGCGTTAAAAATATTTATTATTAAATTAGACTAGTAATATGGATTACTTCTTTGAAAGGAAACATTAAAGAGAATGACTGCGGTATCTTATTATTATTCCAAATTGATTATACAAGACTTGTATTCGCTTATATCTTAAAGAAGATTAGAAAATACCTATATAATACATTTCAAAATATTATTTTTATCGTTAAAAATATTTTTCGAAAATATTTCAGCCAATCGCGACAGTAGAAATGTTATAAAAAGGAAACTGAATCAGTACTTAAATGAAACGGTTGACTGATTTCAAATGAATCGTCGGCGAAGGGAAAACTGCAACAAAGCTGTCACCGGAAGGATGTATCGCCTATTACCTGCGACATGACACTTTGTACTGTTATAAAGATTTTGAAATGATGCCAAAGTGAAACTCAATAGAGGTTTGTTTCATTCAATGCGTGTATGTTAGTTTTCATATTATTCATATGTTGAATATTATTCGTATGTAGATGACACATTTAGTGTAACGGTCAAAACGTCGGCTACTACATCAAGGCTTCCGGGTTCGATCTCCAGGCATTACAAACATTTGTGTGCATGAGCAAGTCTGTTTGTATGGGTCTGGGTATTTTCTATGTATAATATGTATGTATTTACAAAAAAATCGTAAATAAGTATGTTTATCACCCTATACGGGTAGGCTCGTGTCCCTCAGTGGGGACGTTTAATGAGCTGATGATGATGGAGTATGTTTATCTGTTGTTTAGTACCCATATTACAAGCTAAATGCTTAGGTTGGGACTTAATGGCGCTGTTTGAATGTCAGTGGATATTTTTTTGTACATTATATTATTTTATTGACTGTGTTCTTGTTTAATTGAACCAATCAGTTTGATATGTATTTTACGTTTACGTAACAAAATTTTATTTTTTTACTAAATTTTGGATTTAATTAGTAAACATATTGTATCGGTTTTGGCGGTTCAACAAAAATAAGAACCTATTTTTTATGTAATAAACCTCAAACGAATCGATCCACTGTCCTTAGTTGCACCGAAAGGATGATACTAGACCCTTGCGACCTAGAAACGTGTCCAATTCATGGCAGTATCTTTACGGACGTAAAACCGGTAGGTTTTGAGCGTAAAGTATTTGGGAACTGAGCTTTGGTTAAAGTAATAGAATATCTCGAGACTTAAAGGGAAGCCATTAAATTATACGGCGTTGAATATCTCGACGACCGCTTGTTAATTAGAAACCTAGAAGTTTGAGTAACGTCTTTTGATGGGATACTAGATATATAGAATTATTAGATTAATAAAATATGCGATAACCTTTACACTGATGGATGATACTGGCCCAAAACACACTCGGCTAGAGTAACTCATTACTACACTGAACTAAGGTAAACGTACCAGTATCCGTCAGTTTTTGAACTTCGCTGACTTTGCAGTCAGGCCGTGTTAACTGTATACTAGATATTGAAAGTTGAATTGCATGAAAAGTTGCAGAATTTATGTAAGTTTTTATTCATATATAAATTCTAGTTCAAATACGATTATAAGTATATTAAAACTTAATTCAAATCCACAAAAGGCGATTTGTACCAGTACTCGACACGTTTGTCCCAGTGATCGTCATATTGACCCAGTAGTCGTCACTTTTCACACTGAAATTGAACTCTATGTGTAAGGAAATAAGGTCTATAAGAATCAAAGTAAAATCTTAATTAAATAACTATGTGTAACTATATGTGTTAACTTAGACATTTAAAGCCCCCAATTGCAACAATGTTTGATGTTTTACAAGGCGTGCTAGTTGAACGTAAATTCGTAGTTTATATTAATTTAGGCTGTAAATTGTTCTACTTGAAATAAATATTTTTTTACGACTATAAATGTAGGCGAACTAGAGTAGTAGTGTGGACTCGAGAACCTTTGAATCGGCAATCGGTTCTCACACTATGTGCCCTGCCCACAGCCACTTCAACATGTTAATCCTCTGGGCTATTCCGGTCACCCTAGTTCTCCTACGGATATCCTCGTTTCGGTATTTTATCGCATAGGAAAACACCTAACATAGCCTTCTCCATAGCACGCTGAGCAACCTTGAGTCTATTCAAGACGACCTAAGTGAGAGACAACGTTTCGCTTCTGTATGTCATAACTGGCAATACACACTGGTCAAAGAACTTCGTGGCAACTGAGACACTGTATTTTGGTTGAAAAGGTCTGCCTTAACTTCTCCGAACGCTGCCTGTCCTAATTGGATTCGACGAGAAACCTCCTTCTCGAAGTTAGACCTACACATTTGGGCTGCCTGTCCCAGGTACACATATTCGTCTACAACTTCGAGGACAAAACTTTCAATTGATATCGGTATATTTTATTTGGTTATTCTGCGATAATGTAACTTTAATGCCATGTTACTCATACAAACTATCGAAAAGGGGCCCCTGCGCTGTTGTCTTTGGCACCAGACATGCCTTTCTAAGGACCAGGCCACTATTAGACTCGTCAATCATAAAGATTTCAAAGACATTAATATTAAAATAATAAAGCGCGTAGGGAAGTGCCGACCCCATCGCACGCCTGGAGGTATTCGCTCTATGTTTGTACTATCAGTGCAGTCAGTCACCGTCAAGAAGGCGTGAGGGCCAGAATCCCACCTCCCGCTTGCCTTCATTGGGCGCTAGGAGTGAGTATATGCTTGGGGGTGGAAGTGTCTTATGGCGTCATCATCATAAGCTCATTGAATGTCCCTACTAAGGGGCACGGGCCTAACCGCAAGGGTGTTTAGGCCTTAGTTGTCCACGCGGGCCAGATCTTTAAATCTCTTCGCAGGCGTACGCAGGTTTACTCACGATGTTTTTCTTCACCGTAAGAGCGTCGTATAACGTACATATAATTTAAAATTCGAAAACACATTGGTACGTGGCGGGATTTGAACCTCAGCCCTCCCGGTAGAAGGGCATCAGTCCACACCATTGAGCCACTGACGCCCAATGGCGTAATAATGAGAAAACCCGCTCTGAATTACTTGCGTAGTTACTCGCGATGATGAAAGCGGCGCCACATCGCTTGACAACCTCAGCCGCGTGCGCCCATGTTGCCCCATGTCGCCCCCCTGCAGGCAACCATTAAAGGGCCCATCCAGTCGCGGCGAATCAACGCCTGCCGCTATTTTACTTTAGGACAAGTTTCGTTTTGAAAACGGCAACCACCGCTCATGGACAACTGCAATGCCAAAGAGCAAAGTCATCCCACTGCCTATCAAGAGGAAAGGGCTCTCTTTAAGCCTCGTTGGAAGATGGACATGTCGTAGTTATTAGGAAACACCGTAGCTTTCCATAATTTGCACGCTCGCGGAAGGAAAGATCGCTGAAAACAAACAGTTTTGCAAGCGAAACGTACGACGTAAAAACGGTGACACTGGCATGATATCAAATAGTTCCTTGGAGCACTCACCATGAAAAGCCTATAAAATGATTGACCTCCAAATAATGCTTGAATTAGACCATGCTAGAAATAATCTCAATGCCGAGGATTCCGATACTATCTGTTACAGCGAAAGAGGCTCCTTAAAAACTGGCTGCTACGACAAAAGGATCTCTTTTTTTACGGTGAATGCGCATACTTGTTGTACACCAGGTTTAATTGACCCGATTCCGATACTCGCTTCAGCAAAGATTCGATATCGAACACTAAATCTGCTCATCCTTCCGCTATAGAGCCTCGAGACATACCCAAATATATACATAGCAAAGATACATTACATATGTGTAACATATACAAAGAATAACCTTTTCAAAAAGGGTTTTTGTGCTGTTGGTTTCGGCCCCACACATGCCTTCCAAAGGACCGGGCAACTATTTATCTCGTGAACCTGAAGAATTTCGAAATCAAACAATAATAGTTTTTTATTGAAATAATGGGAATAAAATACAATTTCATGAATCCTTAATAAATAAAAGTTTAATTTGAAATAATTTAACATTGTATTAATAATAATTTTCAACAAATGCACATAATTTGTTGCTGCAGCGCTTGGCGGTGCAGCAGCTTATGCTGAGGCGGGACCTTTTGACCGTATTATTTTGTTTTTTTCCTATCGTTCTGTGTTTGTATAGTTTAAAATTGTTTCTCTTTTATTGTTCTCTGTTACGTACTACTTTTTTGTGTAATTTTTTTGATGTACGGTCAATAAATGATTTCTTTCTTTCTTTTTAATTATAACTTCTCATATAGAAGGTATGCGTACTGTACAAATAAATATATTCCATTACAACCAAAAAAATAAAATTAACTTAAATATATTAATGTCCGAATACAATACCAATATAGTATGCAATTAACGAATAATCATATAATAAATAGATCTAAAAGCCGGCTGCCAACTCAACACGAGTACTTTTATTATTATTACATCAGTACGGTGTTTCAAAATTACTTTCTTATATATTTTAATCCTTATTGCATGGTGTTAAGACTTAAAATCAAAGCGATGTCGGATTCATGTACAAACTTCCAGATGTGTCCCAGTTACCGGCAGTCTTATAGCCAAACTGACGACTATTGGGTCATGTGGCTGTTATTCTGTCCCAATAGATGTCACTAACGAGAAACAATACCTAAATATTTAAAATGTTTATAGTTTTAGATTATATCGCTAGTCAACCTATTGAGGTATTACAAAAAATAACTGTACTTCCCCTGTAAACAACCAATACTCAATGGCAGAGGAAAAAACATAATTCGGTAGTGGTCAGGTTTAGTACCTAAACTAGCAAAAATATCAAAGAATGAACTCCCCTTACCTTTGAACTAGTATTCTGCAGTAACCATATATTTTAAAACATAGTGATGCTATTCTAATTACGACAAATATAACCGAGATTGTGTTGCCTAAAAATTACGTTTTTGTATCGAAGTAAATCAATATAATATGAATTTCTTGAAAACTGACGAGTACCCGACACTGACGACATTACGTACTTCTACCTTACGTATTGGACTCATATTTGACACCTACCTGATTTTTCCTGATCCATATGGTCAACTCTCCCCCTTATTGGGCGTGATACACTTTCTTATGCTTACGATGACCACTGATATCGTAGTCGTCTGTTTGTAGTACAGCTATATACGCGAAGTTTCATAGCTATCTGAAGCTCGTCTTCGTACTAAATGGACTGGAGCAGTCGGTTAGTATATGAAGCTCTAAATAACAAAAAATGCATAAATGAGACCTAATATAATAAATACTGCTATTATTTTGACTGAAATACTTAGCAATTAATGTTTAATAACGTAACAGGGCCATACATATAATTACCTAATGTAACTGTCACTGAATTTCCAATAGCTACTCTTTGCATAAATATTAATAAATAATCAGTGAAAGTTGGTATGTTATTAACTCTCTTACTTCGTAAATTTTCCATAAACTTAGTAAAAAAGTCGTAATTATAACAAAAAGGTTCTGGGATTACATCGATTTATTTAATTTATTTAGTAAAGGCCGGCAACGCATTTCAGTGCCCTCTGGTATTGCAAATGTACATGGGCGACGGTGACATTTACCATCAGATGAGCCGTTTGCTCGTTTGCCTGCTATAGCATAAAAAAAAAGCTAATAGATTCCGTCTTTAAAGCTCTTGATCCACCGAATGATAGAATTCAAATTATTTCACACAGAATTTAATTTCCACTGCCTGTCTATAGTTTTACTACTACACTTTTAAATAGATGTCAATGGATTATGACTCTTACCGTCTTTGTGCGTACTGAATACATGTCTTGATGAATTAAAGATTGAATTTCTATGCGACATTAATGATTTCGGTTTGACCAAATAAAAAAAATACTTTGATAATTTCACTTAGTTTTAGTTTTTACATAGTTCTGTCTTTCGTATTCGCATTTCGTTCACATTGAGCCAAAACTTACTCCACTCAACAGGTTAAACCACTTAAAATTATAATTGTTTATTATTCTCCAGAAGTTTCGATGACTTTGGAGTTTGTGTCGTCATAGGCGTCGACTGCCCAATTCAATTCCTAACATAAGTCATCATCATCAACAGCTCGTGATACGTCCCCAAAGAAAGGCACGAGCCTTTGCCTAAAGGGTGTATAGGCCTTAGCCGTCAAAGCGGGCATAGCGCGGATGGAAGTAAAATAAGTGTTAATTAAGTATTCGTTTTTATGGATTTATTTTTCAAACGTGATAATATGTTTATCATAAGTTTTTAAAATTTCTGCGTATTTTTTATTTAGTACAATAAAAATTAAACGTACACTAAATTAAATAACATATGACTAATACTGGACAAATAAGGCGTTTAACTGAATGACATTTATAGTAAAATAAGGTCTGGAAATAACGTGTCTGACAAATTTGATATTGTTGTGTAACATTTTAAGGTATAGAAACCATGTGTGAAATAGCACAGTGACATGTTTGTGCTTGCTAATCGAGTACGTTCACACCACATGAAATAATCTTAATAGCAACTAGGTCCCTTTTAATTTCCATATCAACACGTAACTAACCAGTTCTTGGAAGAACTATGTATAAAGTTGGCTGGGGTTTTCAAGAAAAGCCGTTTGTTCATTGAAGTGAAAGGCTTGCGGTCTTGTGAAATAGCAAATACCTTTCAACTTAGCCGCTATAATATACTAAAATCAAGAAAGTTTTTTCCATAGTGTTTTCGAAAAATGCAAAAATTATATTTGTGGTTTTCTTTCTTCTTTGGTCTAAGTGAAGCATTCTTTTTGTTTAAAGGTAATGATTTCTGAATTTCAAATATTTGTTTGCTGTAAGTATCCGTAATATTAAATTTAATTATAAAATATTAATATTATGTTCGTGTATGGCCATAGTTTATGAAATGATAATAGTAATAAGTTTTTAGTCTGGTTTATTAGTGAAATATATGAAATCAAATAACCCAGACAGGAAATTAAACTTATTGAGAATTATGAACAAAGCGTTTATAATTCATTCTCATCAATGCATTCTCGTATATTTATTCGAGTTAAAATGTTACCAATACCTATGTTTACGGTATAATCATTCCATAAATTTAGTATGAAAATATATAATGCCAGTCATAGCAATATATGATTATCTACGTATTTTTTAAATTACGAGTATGAGATTATTTTCTGTTAAAGTTAGTTAAATATTCATAAACACCATCTGTGTATCAAATTTAAAAACTTTGTTTATCATGAACGACACTTAACCAAAAGCAAGCGTAATGGAATCAAGTTACAAGAGCTAGATTTCAATGTATTCTGATTAATATTTTTTTTCCAGCAAAGCACGAGCTATTTTGTCTTAAAATATGTCCTTTATACTGTTGCCGCGGCGACATGACGAGGGTGAGCTATGATTCCATATTCCAATGTCCTAACCTCTTTGTATCGCATTTGTATCATTTACTTTATATATTTGGACAGATAATCACAAACTGTTGGCTACATCGTATCTCAAGTTATGAAAAAGTCACAAAATATCAGGTATATTGCGACTTATTCTGACATCTATTTATAGCCGCGTAAATACTGTATCTTGGCGAATACCAGATAGATATGTCAGAGGTATTTCATTTTTGATAACACATAAGTATGATATATTGGATAAAAGGGTAAATTACACTTTTGGGACAAGTTCAACCTTATCGTGTCTATCATTAATGTGTGATGGTATATGGATTAAATAATAAATAGGCTCAAGGTTGTTCAGCGTGATATAGAGATATTATGTTGGTGTTTCCCTACGCAATAAGATCAGAAACGAGGATATCGTAGAGAACTATGGTGACCAACAATAGTCCAGAAAATAAGCAAGTTGAAGTGGCAGTGCACATAGTGCGTAGAACGGATGGCTGATGGGACAGAAAGGTTCTCGAGTGGCGTGGGTAATGAAGCGTAGGCTAACCCTAACCAGATGACGGATGAACTGGTTAAGGTGGCGGGTAACAGATGGATGTCAACTGCTAGGGATCGGTCCGCGTGGAAATCTTTAGGGTAGCCTTCTACAGCATTAAATTGGACATATTAGTATGTAATGTCATGATTCAGGCGACCTGTCAAATCGCAAAAAATCAACCAACGCAACAGGTTACAATCCGAATGTCTTTGGTGGAAATCTTATAATTATAGTAGTGGAATTGTATTTCTGAATATTATAATATATTTCGGTTAACTCTAATATTAACACATTTTAGATAACTAGTTTTCGTTAAAAGATACTCCATACTATTATTATTTTCATAATTTCGTCCAGGTATTTTGGAGACTCAATAAATTTATAAATTTTGATCTAATACTATAAAGTACGAGTTGTTTATAATGCACATGTTTTACAGTTTAGTTGTTGGGTGCCGTTTAGAGGTAGAAGCTAAGAAGTGTTCACCAAGTATCTCATAAAGAAGAATTAATCTTATAAAGTTTTTTTTTATATTATCAAAATCACGTAATTTCATTCCCAAACTAAGCAAAGCATGTATTTAAATTTACAGATGCTTCGTCCTTATATATGCTGACGAAGACGCCGCTTATTACGAAGGGCACTTTTCGTTTATTCACTGGAAGCCTGCAACAAAACCGACTACATCTAAGCCCACTACTACCACTGAAGCCATACACTATCCGGAATATCACGACTACGGACCACGCTACTACAGACCATACTACACGAAACAAAGACTGACTACCGCTTTACCAAAAACAACTACAGAAGAGCCAGACTACTATCCAGATCATTACGAGGAATATTTTAGTCCACATAAACACATACACTACTTCTATAAACCAAAGCCTAGACGACTACTCCAGAGCCGACTACAACGAAAATGCCTGCTACTACTGAGGAGCCAACTTTTATTTGTATGGTCTGTTTGAAGAAATGCGGATTTCCACCGAAAATCTAGCTAAAATCAAGACAACAAAACAAAAAAAAAATTTTCTTATGTGAGTTCTTATTTGAGTTGTTAGAATATAGGTAGTAAAAAATGATATAACATTTAAAATGGCAAAATACATATTTGATCTACCACTTGTTTGATTCATGGGAACCTCTATAAATTAAATCTTCAAACAAAATTTTGTATAGGAAACCTGATATCAAAAGATATTTAAAAAACTCCATATTTAATTCATAAACAAAAAAAATTTTAAACAAAATTTTGTAAAGGAAACCAATATATCAAAAGATATTTAAAAAAATCTCCATATTTATTTCATAAACAAAAATAAATAAAAGAAGTCGCAAATTATCGTATAGTCATACTAAAGTGAATGCAAAACTATGTCAAACCAACCTTTACGTATCACAGAAACAACAACAAAATATCAAAAAGTTTTTGTTTCGTCATCGACATTACACAGGTAACAGTTTTTTTTTTCAAAATAAATAATGGTGTGAATCTGAAACTATGTGAATTAATGCAAGTCACTTAGGTATAGGTGGATGGAATCTTTTTATTTACCTTCACAGTTTTGCCATACAAGCTAGATTATGTATGCTAGAAGAATCCACAAAAATGCCACTTTAGTAGCCATATAATACCAATCCATATAGAAGTAGCTAGTATTCGTACAAGTTTAGCGGACTTTTTTTGTCGCAGATAAACGAATCGACCTCGATGTCATGAACTGAAACTACCATAAATATTAATAAAATCTCTAACATTGATGTATGGATTAAGTTGACTAGCAATTGGAAAATAACTTTAAAACTACGGAATGCTTCCTGTGGGATCACACCAACAACGCTAACGAAGCTGTATACACAATAATAAGACGACAAAAACAGTTAAACTTCGGCAGTGTAATCCCACAGCAATCAATTAAATAGTCATCAAGCAAAGGCAAGAGCAAATTCATGCAGATTCATCAACAAAATATTCTCGAGTAACTACATTCACTCATGAGTACATATAAAAATAAAAACATGCAAGCCGAAATATCTTTTACTTATATTTGCAAGCCGAGGTTTACTAGAATCGGAAGAAAGGCAGAATTTCTATTAGCTCCGGAACTTAGGTAATGCATTCGTATCTAACTATTCTATTACGTATACGAAACGAAAAGTAACTTGGTACTCGAATATGGTATACATTCTCGAAGTTACTCATGCAATCGAGAAATGTTAGCGGTCGGGGAAAATATGGAATATATTTACGAAGTGTCCCGAGTTTTGGAATCCCTTACGATTTCGCTATGAGCTTTGGATATAGAATATGTTTAGTTGATTACATTTTAATATGAAAAAATATGTAAATGTAGCACAGGAAAAGATTGCTTATATCATTCCTTATTATTATACATTGCAGTGGGGGGAAAACCATTCTATTTTCCTTATTCTCTTGCTTCTGTGCCTGTAAAATTATATAAACCCCTAATTAATTCATCATATTAGGCTCAAATCATAAGCTCATGTACATAAGTCACGAAATGATCATGTTTATTGGTTGAGGATAGCGAATGTGTTATACCCGTAAGTAAAATTTTCTAGTTATATCATGTCGTCATATATGTTTATCGAAACTATACTACCTATGTATAAGTATAGTGGGTGTCGCCTAATTTCCAAATGAAACGGAAAAACCAAACTCATCTAACAACGGGTTACCGTTACAATAGTACATAAGTCAAGAAGAACTGTGTACGGTTCATTCGACATCCATTTGTATATCTTAATAATGTTACTTTAATATAAATACCAGTTGAACTTATGTAAATGTACGTTATAAGTTGCTAGCAAAGTGAGATAGGGTGTATTTGCATTCTGATACTTAAGCTTGTTTCTAAGCAATTTAGAACTTTAGCAATATGAATATTGGACGTGTGACTAGAATCATTTGTGAATTTGCGGAAACCAATATCTGAATTTATATTGAACCTTGTGAAGATTTTCACGTTTTGTCCTATTTGTCAGAACACTTTCATTATGAAAACATTTAGTGGAGCGTTAAAATAAAATCTTATATAATATAGCTTAATAAACATACAGAAAAATAGGGTTCAAGCGAAGTTTTTAATTCACCAGGGATACAATAGTAAATAACTAGGTGGAAGACTCGGTACTGAGTCATCTAGGAAGGTACCACCACGGTGTTAGATATCGATCTGTAAAATAGGAGTGCTATGCACTTTTGTGTTTTGGAACACTGTAGATAGTAAAATTACTGCGAATATGAGAACATCCGTCATGGGGGGTGACGGGCGAGGCGGTGTTTTTGTCTGATGTAAAAAGTATACATTCGTGATATGCTCACAAAGCAATCGAAAAAAGTGTTCCGAATGCAGTGACAACACACATACACTTATTTCTAATAAGCGTACATTTACCTAAACAAAAAGTTACAAACTGTACTCTCTTCGGCGGTTCGTTTTGAGGCACGGATGGCGCATCTACCTTTTATATACAGAATATCATTGGTTTTTGTTTTACTTCAATATTGTTGTGTCATGATAAGCGTGTCACTTACCATCAGGTAAGCGAACTGACCGTCCTGATAACTTTATGACATAAAAAAGGTCGCCCAAAGAATTATACATGTTTTATTTAATTCTGAATCCGCCTAAATTGAAATACGTATTGTAATCGATGACACTCGGGAAAGAAAGGAACCAATTTTAGCAAGTGCCCCTCTTTTTTTCTTATTTAATTAATAGATCAATCTTCATACTTTTTTCACAACGTTCTTTTCCAATTAATACTGCTCAGAACGTTGCTTTTCTTTAACCTTAAAGGTTTCAGGTTGAAGAAAAGCAACGTTAAGGCCCGTATTGAAACTTGATAAAAAATATTCATATTATTTCGACTGGTATAGTATGGATTAAAATATGTTGCAAAATGGATTCAAAACAGATTTATATACTTGTCGTCATAGATATATATATATTTATTTTTATAATAGACCCCCGTATATTCTTAGAATATAAAGTCATAAAACTCAAAGGTCGAAGGTATAAGTGCCGCATTTACAAAAATGTTGAGAAACCTGGTGGCCTGATATTCAAAGGCTGGATGTAAATTATGTATTGATAACTTCATCTTATATGATAGGACTTACATGCTTGCAAGGATACGAAAGTGGTTATTAACATAAATAACCTATGATTATGGATAGTGACAGTGGCATCTTAGATAACGTTGAAAAACCAGCAATACTAGAATTTCAAGTATCTATATTACAAATGCATAAATTATTAGCGATTTTGTTGCAACTCTCTATTTCGCTTTTACTGCAATACCATACGTATACAAGGGGGGTTACTGCAATCTTTTAAAACAGTATTGTTATAATGATCCGTCAGCATTTTTGTACCAAAAAAGATGAAGTAATATGATTGTACCACTGTTTTAGGAAATGGCGGTAACGCAGACAGGGGTGTCTGTTTTTAGCCCGGTGTAATATTTTACATATTTGATATCATATAGAAGTTTTTTTTTAAATGAATGTAAATCGAATATTAGTTTATAAATAGATGATCGTATGGTGACAGCATATTATCATATAATTTTAATTTCGGCGCCCCTATTTCTCTCTAATTCGTTCCGTAAGCCACTGTTTCTGTGAACTCAACCAGCAGATAACGGGTAGCTTTGCTCTTTTATTAAGCCGTACCTTTTATATGTACAGCCCATCTTATCAGTATCAGCCCATTTCAAACCCATCTACCAATCGTGGACATTATGGAAACATAATTTACAATTCGAGGCAGCCTTGAGTCCAGAAGTGGATTGTAACGGGCTGATAAGTTAGTATGTCAGATTTAACGCAGGAGATAGTAAATAACATGAAAAACATAGAAGATAATAAAACCAGAAAATGAAATTGTGAGCCAGTGGAATAGGGAAATACTGTTTTGGAGATTCATAACTCGCTTTTCTCTAAGAATAGCGACAAAATAACACAAATATGTTACGGAATGAAACACAATATAGAGATAATGATACTTGTAGTAATACAGTGAAATTAATTCACGTGTTTATCTTCCTGAGCTTAATACTCAACAGATCCACGTGCCGGCTGCGAACCGTAATGTTTTTCTGCACCTGCCATATTCGAAACAAGTTGCTTAATCTTTAAAGCGGCCCGGCTCTGTGTAACTTTGTGAAGTCTTCATGCTTGAGAGACTTAAGTTTTTCACACCCTTTGTCATGTAGATACTGTTTGTACTTTGCAAACACAATAAAAAAGACATTCGCAGGGAACCTGTTTGCTTTTATTGTACAAACTCACGGGTGTCACGTGCGCAGAAAGCGAATCCGAGAATCGGGCATTATTATATTTCGAGAATACAAACGTGTACTATTGCAGTGCAAGTCATTATTATCATCATGTATTTTCAAACCTGTTTATTGTTGCTTTTAAAACTGTTTGCACAGATCAACTTTGCATTACATGGATATCCTTATATTTCTTTTCACTTAGGCAATACTGTATTATACCAAGCTGCTTTAGAAGTATTAGAGGTTTGCGTATTTAATTGTTATTACTGGTGTTTTATGAAAACTATGTAATATCCTTGTAATCACCCTTATATCTATTGAACCTATCGCAGTCACTGCTGGACATAGGTCCAGCAGTGACTGCGTCATTCAATATGTCATTTTGCGCCAGATATTCCCTATATGATATGTAATCGCCCTTACAAAAGCGAAAATGTACATGGGTAAACACGATAATCAGTGACCCACAATGACTGTGTACAGATGCTCTAATAATCTAGAGATCTTTATTTGTTAAATAATAAAATTATCTGTAGTTTTTAGAATTTCGCTATAATTAATAAATAATGTATCCGTCTTACGGGTCATCAGGCTCCCACTACCTCAGATTTCATAGGTTTTATTAAGTTAGACAATATGAAGTAACACTTACAAAGTTCTATTACCAATTGCAAATTAAACTACTATAGTAAGAGTTATTAAATTACCGTGGGACGATTTATTTAGTGTAAGAGATACAATAAAAAATATTTTGTCAGACCCTTGCTCCCAGCATTAATCACTCGAGGGGATATATTTTTTTATGTAACAAAGTGTACCGTATGGTCAGTATGATCATCTGATGGTAAGTGATACGCCTGACCATGATAGAGCGGCATTGATTGAGACCAACAACTGATAGACAAATATTATTCTCCATCAAAGCCTCACTGCGCCCGTTACCCGAAATAACAGATGTTAGGTCTCTTATACCCCATAATTTTACTAGCTTTAATATCTGTAACTTTTAATATGGTCCGTTTTCCAGTAATGGCGTATTGCTGACGGTTTGGTTCTGAAGTATACCTATAAAGTATATGTAAAGTAGAGCACGGGCTCATGTATGGTAATAGTGTTTTTTACCTTAGCTTTATTCCTGTACGAAACGAAACAACTTATGTATTATATTTCTATCTATTACTCAGTTACGGAATAGCTTTCGGCGAAGCAGAAATAGTAATAAAATATTATTGTCACGTAACTTCTTGTCATGACCGCCGTCAAATCATGAGTAAACAAAAGAAAATAAGGATGTTGACTGACAGATTACCTGAGCTACTTTTTACGATATGGCACAAAAACTTATTTCCATTTAACCATTTATTCGACGACCCATTTGGTGTAGCGGTTGAGAAGTCGGCTGCTACACCAAGAGTTCTGGGTTCGATGCCCGGGCAGTACAAACATTTGTGTGCATAAATATGTATGTTTGTAATGGTCTGAGTATTTTCATGTAATATATGTATGTATTTACAAAAAAAAGTATATAAGTATGTTTATCAGTTGCTTAGCATCATCACTCGCTTAATATGGGTCTAGATGGCGCCGTGTGAGTGTTTTCACTTTAGAAATCTTTGACCCAGCCGTCGATCTTGCCCCGAGTTCAAAGTTACTATAATTTTTATTTATACTCGAAGGTACCGTCTGCTGAGAACAAGGAAAACTTAGAAGTAGAAACTAAACTCATCAAACATTAATTGGTATTGGAAAATTCTTTATAGTTAAAGGAAGAGTGTTTTCAACACCATTATAAGGGTCAACGTAGGAATTTGCTGTCGATCACTTAATTCGGCGGCTGATTAAATGCCAAATTGCTGTAATTAACCCACTTTTCTCTTTTCCCTGTTTTTCAACCATCAAAGTTGCAAATGTGCCAGTAAACAAATGGGGGACAAAAGTTCACGATGTGTCGCGTGTAATTTTAATTCCGAACAGTGCTTTAGCGACGTGGGCATATTTTTTACGTTGTAATAACTCCTTTCTACGTTATTTTTTATTATGAATCATGATGAGGTGCATTTTGCACGTTGAAGGAAATTTTGTCGCATACAATACTTGTACAGTGATTGCAATTGGAATTTATTCCCAAATAAGCTTCAAATGTGAAGAAGTTTATTCAAAATATAATTAATTAATCACAAAGTTTAAGTAACCTAGATATTAACAAATAATAATAATAATTAATCAATACTAAAACTAAAAACCTTAAAAATGAAATATTATAACTAAAATATTAAAAAAATATAATAACTAAATAAAATAATTAAAAGAACCCCCCTTTGGTAAAGTTCCGAAGACACTGGCAGCGTTACCCCTTTGATCTTCGGTCTCCAGTAATGTCGACTAATCGTTTGGAAATTTCTTTAAAAAGCCTAATAGCGCTAGGGCCCCACGGACCAAGGGTCTCGACACCGAATGGGACAAAGTCATATTCAGAGCCTAGACCCCTGTATTTGCACGTTTTGGCTTTTTCAGCCGCTTCACACGCCGCACCAGCTCTGTGTTGGTTCCATGTAGATGGGAAGGGGCTAGTGTGTCTGAACAGGTAGCATCCACACCAGCACCGCCCAACTTCATGGAATCAAACTCATACCGTCCGGTCTCTTGCCATCGTCTCTTGCGATACCAGACGGCTCAAGAAGACTTGGCACGTTGACGGTGGCAAGGGACCGGCGTATGATATAATTGGAATTTATTATATTAAGAGTAATTATTACGATTACAGAAGTTATTGTAATGATGCCCTGCCATTTTGACGACCCAAGTGGTGTCATGGTTGTGATGTCGGATATTACACCAAGAGTTCCGGGTTCGATCCCAGAAATACACTTATTTGTGTTCATGAACATGTCTGTTTTTATTGGTCTGGGTTTTCTATGTATAATATGTATGTATTTACAAATAACGCATAAGTATGTTTATCCGTTGCTTAGTGCCCATATTACAGGCTAGATGCTTAGTTTGGGGCTAGAAAGCGCTATGTCAATGTAGCTTCTTCGGGGTTTCAAGTGTCTTAGAGCGAGGACATCTATTATATGCAAAGCTATTATACTTAAGCCACAAGATTCAGTATATTATTCAATTTTCCCGTGATCGGTTTAATGATTCAGGTGTTGCAGTGACACAGAATTTGTTACTAACCTAGAGCCTAGTAACAAAATTATTATATTTATTTTTTGCCTCTGATATTATTTAACCAAAATATAGTGCAAATGATGTGTAACTTACACTATTCGGTGAAATATGAGGACAAGTGCGGGTCACATGTCGGCCATGTTTGTTTTGTTGTTTGCACATCATTTAGTTCGGGCCAGAGTGACAGTCGGTGACACTAATCCTAGTTTGGCAAATACAAACCCTAACGTAACAACCCAAGCGCCATGTAAGCTTACAAGGCTTAAAGTACACAAAAGTAATCCTTAAGATATTTTATAAGTACAGGTATAATTATTAAGACACAACATTTCAAGCACGGCCTCAGTTCAATTAAAAAAACATCGATGTCTATTATGCTGAACCTGTTTATCACAAACATAAAGGTAAACTTTATTATCAAGTAGTTTTACTACAAGCTTGATCAAAATTCTTTTTTAATTAATCCTTTGAACACCAATGAAACCTAAAGGCGTCAGAAACAGATTATCTATTGTTTTGACGATTGAATATTCTCAAACGGTGAAATAAAATGACATTAAGGAATATTTGAAAAACAAATTTACTTTAAAAATTATGCTCGTAAGATCAATCTACACCCACTGTTCCGAGCTATGAGATTGGTTTCACTGCAATTGAACTTAATATTTCGTAAATACACTGCACTACATTTAAAATACGAGTGATTAAAATAGTGTCAACAATTTTTTTTTTTTTTGTATTGGTTAGAACAATGTGAAGTACAAACCAATTACTTCAATACACTAAATTGATACGTAGGCATAGACATCAATGCCCATTAAATTACCAGAACCTTTCGTTATAAAGTTTGCTATGCTGATAGTGACTAGTTAGGAAAATAAATAAGGTGTATCAAAGATATTATAACATTATTTGCCAATTTCTTACTTTACGGTTCGACTAAATTATTCGTTCTGTTTGCACAGTAAGCCAATTACTTACACATTACATTTCAATTATTTTGCTTAAATTATGTATAACTTATTAGAAATGAGCCAGATATTTTTTTATAATTTATTGATGGTACCCCTACCATTGGGTTGTAATAAATGTAATAAAATTATTTACATAATCGCCTGCTACACCAAGGGTTCCGGGATCGATCCCCGGGCAGAACAATCATTTGTGTGCATGAACATGTCTGTTTGTAATGGTCTAAGTGTTCTATGTAAAATATGTATGTTTTAAAAAAATGTATTTGAGTATGTTTTATCCGTTACTTAGTACCCATAATACAGACTTCACGCTTAACTTGGGCTAGATGGCGCTGTGTGAATGTCTGTAGATATTTATTTATTATTAATCTTTAAAGCAAGTCCATATGAGATAGTAGGTAAGATTTAATTCACTTTATTTTAACAGAATACGGATATAATAATTATTTTTAACTTATATAATTATGACAATATATGTAGACGTATGTATATGTTGACCGCTTATGAGTTTGACTGTAACATAGATATTTAATAAATAGAGCCTCTAATATATGATTTCTGATCCTTAAATTTAAAAGGAAGTTAAAGTAAGAAAGTACGTTTGTCATGACATGACACATCCTTACATAACTTCTACCTTAATTCGAATTTAACTGCAATTCCAAGGATCAGGTTGCACAAATATGAGTTTGAATAGTTGCTCGTAAATCCCTTGTTGAATATTTTAGAATTAACGACATTTTATGATCATAAAAAGTATGATCAAATTCATGTACGTGTAATTTGGTTCTATTTAAAAATGAATAATTATTTTCATACTTACTTCAAGGGGAATGAAATAATATTGTAGTAATATTGTTCAAAGAGGCAGTAACTCCCTGGGCACATAATAGGTAAGAAGAACAGATGACCGATGATGCGAAAAAACCTAACGTAGGCAAAACTAGATTGTTTTTTATGTTACAATATACAGGACTGTCAGGACGCTCATCTGATGGTAATATGATGATACGCCTGACTGACCATGACAAAGCGACATTGATTAAGACCAATAACTCATAGGCAGTTATAATGTTCCATCAATGCCGCACTGCGCCCGTTGCCCGAGACAAAGGTCACTTATTCACAAATAAATAAATAGCCACTGACATTTGTCACACAGCGCCATCTCGTTGAAAACTGAGCATTTCCCTGTGAATCGTGTACAAAACGACGGATAAAAATACTTATATATTTTTTTCTTGTAATTACATACATATTATACAAAAATAAAGTACCGAGACAAATACAAACATACGTGTTCATGCACACCGATAATTATACTTGCTACAAAATCAAATATATTCATTCAATTTAGTTCTATAAAGAACACTTATGAATGTCAAATTAGATTCTACCACTCTGGTTCGAACTGTTGCTATCTATTGATAAGAAACCGGTTAGAAACTCGATAAACTCTTTTCAAAAAGAGTAAGTATTTACAATATATTTGTAAAGAAAATTAAACAAATATTGACTATAAATAAATAAAATAATGAATATTCACTGACATTCACACAGCGCCATCTAGCCCCAAGTTAAGCGTGAAGCTTGTATTATGGATAACAACGGATAAACATAGTTATATATATTTTTTGTAAATACATACATACATATTATACATAGAAAACATCCAGAGCATTACAAACAAACATGTTCATGCACACAAATGTTTGTACTGCCCGGGGATCGAAGCCGGAACCCTTGGTGTTGCAGTCGTCTCAACCGTAACACCAAATGGGTCGTCAAAATATACTTTGTAAGTAGTTTGTACTTTAAATACCCCTGTAATCGTTTTGTAAAATCACTAAATTGTGCCTGTGTTATCTGCATAATTAGCATGTCATCCGGTGAGGAGTGCATATATATACTGTTCTAGTTTTAACTATTGGCATATCCAATCAATATCTTCAAAATGCAGGCAGCCATTTTTGTTATTGTTGCAGTTTTTGTGATATTTGCAGCAGGTGGTAAGTACAACTTCATATGTAATACTTCAATTATGTAATCGTAAAGGGTTCCTGCGTTGCAGGTGAAAGCTTAGTGCAGTGGACGCTGCTAAAAATCGGTCCTTAAATATAAGCCTTAAATGTAATATGGAACCTGCTTTGTTTTTTTGGAAATAAATAAATGTTATTATTATTATTATATAGAGTTTCTAGAACTATTTTTGTAGAGTTTTATTAAATATGTTTGTGAGGAATTGTAATTCAATCTCATATAAAGTCCAATAAACTTTAAGTATAAATAAATAAATCAATGTTCATCATATACACAAAACGTAAACAAAGCGCTTGTTTTATAGGTAATAAACAGCCGAGTCCGGTAGCTCCTCGGTGTGCACTGTAGCCTTCCGACCTGCAGGGCGCAGGTTCAAATCCTGCCGCGTACCAATGTCTTTACGAATTTTCGAAATTATAAATACGTTGAAATCGAACCTGGAACCCTAAGTGTTATACTCGACTTCTCAACCGTTGCATCAGATGGGTCGTCGTCGTCTACTTTATAAATTCTTTATAAAAACCCCAAAAGGCCCCGGGGATTTGGGGCAATATTTGTTCTTGGGACAAGATGTCCTCATAGTTTTCGACAAAGTTGCAGTCATATTATAACCTTGTCTAACATTTTTCCTCTTTATAGTTTATTTTTATTATAATTTCAACACCTACTTCTTAAAACTAAGTAAAAATTGACACACACTGGGAAAGAGACTGAGTCTTTAAAATATTGATTTTGAGTGACCAAAAATACATTACGGAATATACTCAAGTTCTGTAGGCGTGTATTTTAAATCAAACTTTACATGACTAAATATTAGTTACTTAGCTTAAAACTATCAAAGTCACCTCAAAGAATTATAAACTTTTTTACATAAAATCATTTACATATTTTTGCGTCAAATATTGTAAGTAGTGGGCACTGCGGCCACTCTAGAATTTAAATACTGAAGATTCTAATTAAAACGGTACGCCTGGCTAGCGCTTTAGGCATTAAAATATTTTGATTTATACAATTATGTGTCCACAGAATATTAAAAGACTTGGTTTGGTAACGTTGCTTAAAGGATAGAATCAATAAAAAATAACTTATAGTAATCGACTCTGTAGACCGAAAGTGCAGCCTCAAACAGATTGAATTTTATGTATAATAAAAAATATCCGACTGTGGTAGTCAGAGATTTAAGCCACAGATAAATTACTTTTTTTCACGAAACTAAAATAAAATATGAGATATATAAACCCTTACACATCCCAATATATACATTTTAGGACCTATGCTGTACGCTCATAATAAAAAACGAAGGTCGCTCTTGAGCGCGGTGTATGGAAGTCTTTGGGGTATTTATTTATTATATTACTTTGTTATCTTTTGCAACACAAAAGATAAAAAAGAAAGATGTGTATAAACAGCGTATGAACCTCTCCGTTATATTGTTAAATATGGGTTTTTTAATAACTTAATACGCCTTTGTGTTCAACTTTTATTTGAGCTTCCCTATATTAAAATTCAGAAGCCCGCTACCGACGCTTTTAACATATCACTTTTTAAAGAGTTTCGTTTTACGTGTGTCTTAATATTAATAAATTTGTGTTCAGGAATCAAACGCTTTCTAAGTAACGTGTATAGATTAAGTAATTATCTTAGCTAGATTATGTATTGAAACTATATTTTTATTTTAAATAGGAGTTCGGTAAAAATCATTTTTGTGTGCTCGTTTGCAGACATTTTAAATAATAAATACAAATTATTGTATAATATGGCTTCTAAATAACTTTCCTAAATTAATAATTCTTATGAAACCACATGATACAATATTTATGAGGCTTTTCATAATTTGGTTAATATTCCTGGGAGAATTTTATAATTTCCCGTATCCCGGAAAAAACATCCAATTTTATTTATTTATTTAAGGACAACCAACATAAGAAACGATTATAGCATTCACAATTAAAACTTATTAGTAACATAACAAATCGCTGTTATACTTAAAGGCTGCCACGACATGCACTAATGTATGCCTTTTAATAAATTACTTAAAAAACATAAGTTTTAACAATTACAAAATTTAATTTTTATTGGAAATTTACACACTTTTAACTTGGGTCGTACTAAGTATTGCCATAATTGGTTTTCCAAACCTCTGCAGAAACACATGCTATATAAATTTATCAATCTTGATTAGTAGCGCAGAAAAAAGGTATAACAGCCCCAGTAACAAATTCAGCTGAAGATCCCAATATAGCACGTAGCGAGATACATTTATAGGTTCTGAATTTTCCATATGGATATTGAAACAACTCAAAGCTTCAATTTCGTAAGGATACCTATACATTACCTTCAAAGAAATGGTTCCTCTCGCTATGATTATTAATAATATTTTTTTTATTTCTTACTACAAATGACACACAAACAGAAATTACTAAAACCTTAAAATAAACAGCTACAATCCATTCCGGGGAAACTGGTGACCATGTAGGTTCAAAGATCCGTGACACACAGGTCAACAGTAAATCGCCACCAATATGTCGATCTTGTATTTATTTCACTTCTGGACAAGATCTTCTTTAACGATTGACGTAGCTCCCTATGCATCAAGCTTTATTTTTATATTTAAATCACAGCTTGAATCGGGAATCACGGGACTTCGAAATCTCGCGGATAGCACAAAATTAAAATAGAATCAATTTTGTGATTATAGATAGGCCATTTGTTCAAAAATAAAACCACGGCAAACCACTGGCGAAAGATTTTATAAAACTACATAATGTCAGAAGACGTATATTACTTTTGTAGGTACCTTTACACATTTGCTCGTATTGATTGGAAGAAGATGAACAATTAACGACCCATTGCTCTCAATGACCTGTATGAATACAGCATTTTTGCTATTTTGAGCTATTTTTGCGAACTAAACAGGACTAAGAGAACTACAATCTGCATGTTCATAAACTTGTTTTCTGTATCTGGGGGCACGGCAGTGCCCCCGCTAAGTCGAGCGCGAAGCAAACACTGCCGTACCATCTTTTACAGGATCCATTTCGCCGCATTTTCAGGCCCCAATTTGAAAACCTTTGGATAATACCAGAGAGCTGAAATTTTCGTCATCTAGTAACAAATATTTGTCATCTAGTAACAAGTACCTACAAATATTTGTGTGCATGAACATGTCTGTTTGTATTGGTCTAGCGCGCTCGACTTGGCGGGGGCACTGCCGTGCCCCCAGATACAGACATGCAGATTGTAGTTCTCTTAGTCCTGTTTAGTTCGCAAAAATAGCTCAAAATAGCAAAAATGCTGTATTCATACAGGTCATTGAGAGCAAGGGGTCGTTAATTGTTCATCTTCTTCCAATCAATACGAGCAAATGTGTAAAGGTACCTACAAAAGTAATCAAGATACAATTAAGGAACTCGTGCGAATATATTGAAGTACTCAAGCAAGAAGGGACTAAATGAGCAACCAACTGCTGTCGAGCAACTAACAAAGTTTTTTTCCTGAAAAAATCTCTTTGTATTATCATGGCTGAGCGCATATTTGTTTGAACGGATTCATTATTCATGTAAGCACTTTTTCAATGTCAATCACAGATTCTTTCACGGCGATATTTGATGAAGAATTTTTTTTTATTTAATCTTGATTTTTATAAAGGCATCTTTTTGTTTAACATTTAGAATTTTTTCTTAGAATTAGTCTTATTCATGGAAATGGGGCTTAGACGAAACCAAGAAAAAAACAAAGAATCCAGACATAGATCTGTAGTCGGCTTCGAATCGATTGGTGGAAAAACTAAAATGAGATCTTTAATATGATTAGCTTAGTAAGGCTCGTAGTAAGCTTATCGATAATATTGCTAATAGCTCCTAGTTAATTGATAATAATCGCTCTTTAATAAGCGTCTTTAGTGAGCGTACTCTTGCTTAAAAGGCCGGCAACGCATTTTGTAGCTTCTTTGGTGCTGCAAATGTCCATGGGCGGCAGTATTCACTTTTCATCAGGTGATCTGTCTGATCCTATAAAAAAAAGCGTTGCGCCCATTTATGAATTCCGAAGTTTTCTACACTGAATATATGACTCATTTCACAATTTTCATCAGGAAGCCACAAGCGGCATGGTAGCAGACATGAAGATATTCCTACTGAAGATACACCTGTAACTGATTGGCCTAATGTTGACTCAGTTTCTAACTTTGAGGTACCATCTGCATTTACTGGCAGTACTGGATCCGGTTCTTCAGTTGAGAATGATGATGATGTAAGATTAAAAGTTTAAGCTAATTGAACAATTTAAGACTTTTTCACCTAATTTTTTTTTCAAATTGATCTTCATTATATACACACATTACGCACAGACTTACTTTGGCACACAATTTTTACAACTTTTGAAGTGTCTCTCGCGCAAACTATTCAATTTGTAAAAAAATATTAGAAAGTATGGGGAACCCTAAAATATATTATTATTTTCAAGTTTCTTGTCAAAACCAAAAAGCGGTTAACAAAATCATATCCTTAAAAAGTTTGAAAGATATACAGGCTTAACGAATTATAAGTGTTGTTGTTCCGTTTTTGCCATTTGGCTACGGAACCCTAAAAATTCTGCCTTACCAACGCGATGGACAGAATTTTGCCGCGGCCTCTTCTTGAGTGAGATTGTGCATCTGGTTAACTAACTACAACAACACCTAAACTTATTGTATATATTTTAGTATATATGGTATTTCCAAGATCAACCGTCGATTGTCACATATTATACGTCGCAACTGAGACTTCAGTGCGTGGCCTCTCATGTGCCATTATTTAGAGTTTCACAAGTTTTAAAGTTACGAAGTAAACGGGACGGTCGTGACGTTTACCTGATGGTAGTGATACGCTGACTATGACAGACGGCAATGAAGAGACAACAACTGATAACAGTTATTATTCGCCATCATGCCGTACGCTCCGTCATCCGAGACAACAGATGTTAGGTTTCTTAAACCCGGTAATTTAAGTTAGGGAAGTACGTTTTGATCTCAAAATGTTTCCGTGTGCCGTGCATGTTTTTGCAATTAAAATTAAATCCTACAGGTTCCCAACTTTCAAGAACAATCATATATGAAGAAAAAATTCACATGTTTACTTTTTTGTATCTTGTATTATAGCGTCAGCAGTGAAAAAGGCTATTTAAATTTTTTTGTCCGGAAAGTTTTAACGAGGGCGGGCAAAATTTCCTTTCGTCTTGTCACTTTGCAAGTTTATTACATTTACGTCAAATGAAAATATAAAGCAAGAGATCGACATCAACATATTATTTTGTTCTATAATATATTATGACTACTACAAGTCCAATTATTTTAATGAAGATATTATCATATCATCACAGCTCATGATACGTCCCACCGAGGGGCACGAGCTTACCCGTATAGGGTGATTAGGCCTTAGTCGTCCACGCGGCCCAGTGCGGATTGGATGACTTGACGCACAATCTTTTGAATTTCTTTGCAGACGTGCGTAAAGGTTTCCTCACGATGTTTCCTTCACCGTAAGAGCGTCGGATAACGTACGTAATTTCGAAAATTCGAAAACACATTGGTACGTGGCGGATTTGAACCACAGTCCTCCGGTAGGAGGCAACAGTCCACACCATTGCGCAGCGACGCTCTTAAATGATAGTTAATAATTATTATGAGAGATTGGATTCTAGAACACACAGGTGATAATGTGTTTTGTTATAGTAAGAGTAATTGCTAACCTATAATATTAAATCATGGATAAAGCATAGCATAATAGTATTTTTGTTATCTTCCAGTCTGCAGGAAGACATGACGGTCGGACTCACAACAGGACTCGAAAACATTAGTGAAAAACAAAAATCACAATTACATCAACAAAATTAATGTGCAAATATATAAATAGGTAATAGCAAATAAAGCGAGTAAACAGTGTCTATTCAATTCTTGTTTCGATCGTATCTACTATTGCCTAGAGCTTTGATTTAAGAATCTATGGATATATTTTTTTAATTAACACATGTAATTGTTAAGCTACATTAGCGTGTCATGTTATTCCTGCGGGTGCCGTAAAGCGCCTTAGGTATAACACATTCAGCCAATAGACGTAGTATGTTTTGCAGGACGCATTATGACTTAAACAAGTTCATTTACCTGCAATTTCGTGGGCGGTTCTCTATTAGGAATTCAAACCTTTGGCATGGGATGGGTGCCTATATGTTGCTACTCGTAGAATGTTACATTTGAGGAAACTTGAGACGATAACAGGCTGATTGTATTGGGAAAATTGGAACTCGTCTGAAAGGTGCTGGTCATCAAGAATATGTAAGATATCGTCCCGTGAAACAGGATTGTTTTGCACTTCTGCGTTATGGAATGTGGCTAGTAAATTTACTGAGTATGAGACTAACACTCTGTGGACTTGGGTGTCGGGCGGAGTGTGGCATTCCTATTCAACCTATCGCAGTTCACTGCGGACATAGGTCTCCCCATTTCGCGCCAGATATCCGGGTCCTCGCTTCCTCATCCAGCTCCACCAGCGACTTCGCAAGTCGTCGGTCCATCGGCCGGAGGCGTCCTACGCTACGTTGCCGAGACGCGGTCTCCATCCAGAACTGTCTGCTCCAACGGCCATCGTTCTGCGACATACGTGACCAGCCCACTGCCACTTCAACTTGCTGATCCGGCGGGCTATGTCGGTAACTTTAGTTCTCTTACAGATTAAAACATTTCTGATCTTATCTAGAGAGATTTTGTCTTTAAGCATTGCGGAATCGTCGACGTGAAGACCTGATGTAACTTGCCGAATGCCGCCAGCCCAACTGAATCCTCCTACTAGCTTCCTCTCGAAATTGTGCCGGCCAAGTTGGATGGTTTGGCCCAAGTAAACGTATTCTTGCACAACTTCGAGAAGGATGCCATCGACGCATATCGGTTGTGGCATGACATGGTCATTGAACATGACTTTCGTCTTGTCCAAATTCATGCCAAGCCCAACTCGTCGGGAGGATTCATTTAGGCTATTCAACATCTCAGCAAGCTCTTCCGATGACTCTGCAACAATGACGATATCGTCATTGTGGCATTGATGGAGAATAATTACTGTTCATCAGTTGTTGAATTTGTATGCCATAAATGAGCGTACGGTCAGTGCACTAACCTGATGGTAAGTGATACACCTGACCATGACAGAAACTTTTTTACTGCTTTACAAAGTTGTTTTTGTGAGAGAAAAATTCATTATTCAATAAAAATTCAACTTAGGATTCATTTAAAGACCGCGGTAGCTCGCTCCTCTTTTCGTAAATTACAAATCATGAAGTCACAAACTTTGTAAGTCAATTTACAACCCAAAGTGACAGGGAACATCAACACAAAGTAACGACGAAGTTAATACACTTTGACTGATGACATTGGGGAAAAAATCAAAATATGTACCAATAACAATCGGATTATCTTAACAAGTTACAGAATAACGAATATTGTCATTATTATAGCCTAATTAGTGATTTCATTAAAGTGGAGTTTTTATTGGATTTTTTTCAAGCGTACCGATCATCGAAGCGATCGTCGTGTTTCATATTATTATGTTTTCATCTTATTGTGATCTTAGTACGTTTTATTTCGGTCATGTGTGAGTGCTTGAGTGTGTGTTTGTATTTTTGTGTTTGTCCAAGGCAAAAATATAAATCTACAATTAGTATGTATATTTACAATATATTCCGAAACTGATACTATAGTAATGGGAATTCTATTAAAATACCAAAATGGGTCTGCTTGTTAACCCGATAAGATATTAGAAATAAGGTGTTGTATATATATATAATCTTGTACGTAATAACTTCCTTACAAATCTTGTTACGCCATAGACCTTACTTATATTGGTAATAGGTTCATAAACGAAACAACCTTATTTGATGTTAAAATAATGTAATCAATACAATATAATCAGATCATTTGCATATAAGTTGCTGGCTATACTTATTTAAACATAATATTGAAACTTACTTCACTATCTTAATGACAAGTTCAAACTCATCAACCCACAAAACATTTACATTCGGTTTAAAATCCTCTTAAATCCGACCTTAGAAAACACTGTATTATTCCAAACCCAATCACAGAAATCCGAACCGGTCAAGTGAATTCTGATGCTGATGATGGGTTAAAGCGGAAAAGCTCAGACAGTTGTATTAAGCTACCGGCGTAATGAGGATCACGCCGTTAATAAGGTCCGGAAATTGAAAACTTTAGAAAATAAGCTCGCGCATCGGTCGGTCAACATTTTAGGTCATCTAGTTTTTAAAATTTAATTTGAAACTAATTTGGACTACAGTTCTTTGTTGACAACGCAATTCTAAGCATTCGGATTGACTAACTCATTTAGGTTTGATCTATCCTGCAAAAGTGTCGTAGAGCTGAAAACACAATATTGAAAATAAAATTAAAATTAGATCGTTTATCGTTCTGATCATCCAATTATCATGGTTTCGTCGCCAATTTTTCTTTTAATGCGCGGTAATCCATAGAAGAAGTAAAATCACCTACACAGCACGTGAAGAGGCAGTGGACAGGAGGGAAAGAAAGAAGGATAATTAATAAATAATTATTGACTAATAAAAAGTACTACATAACGACCAGCAATCAATCTCAACATCACATACATTTTCTTTTAAAATCTGGGGGCACGATGTGCCACCGCCAAGACAAGCCAAGCAAAGCGCAAGGGCACTACCTACCTTTTCTCGAAGTGTTTCGTCGTTTATTGAACTCTCATAGAGTTGGCTTACAAAACAGATAATTCATATTCTTAATTTCCCTGCCTACTGCTATTTTGCTAGTACTGAGCGCTTTGTCTGATGATTTTGATTTAAGATTTTGAAGATATTACCCGCTATGGATGCCTAAATTGTGGAATATCCATCCACTGGAAGCATTTCTGGAGATAACCTCGCGTCTTAAAAAAAATAAAGTAAATATTTTTAGAGGACCTGGAACGCAAGTTCTTATTGTGAAATGAAAAACTAAGGAATATATACTTTTCGCAAATTCAATTTTGTTTTGTCAGTCGAATATTCGTCAAAATACATAATACCTAAGGGTTGAATATAATCATGTAAACATATGAGCTCTTGGCTTTATAAAATTTAATGTCAAAAGCCGACCCGACGCGCTGTAGCCTTATCATGCCTTTTCAGTGACCCGCACAAAGGCAATATACTCAACTAAATGTTATTTTGAGTACAATCATTTCAAACACACATTTTCGTCCTGCATGGTTTATTGATACCAAACAGACTGATCACGTTATTCATTATTATGTAAAAAGTGATGAATATTTGTATAGTTTTCCATAAATAAATAAATTTTTTATTTGTTATTGAAAAATTGCAATTTTATTTCTTAATTAAATCAATACACATTAAAAATTCTCTGACGTCTATTACTATATGGCGGAACTTGGCGAACCAACGAAATTTCGTAAATTTAGTGACTGCCCCATAAAAAAAACAACATGGTCGTATCATCAATTCATCATCGTTTAAATTCCACCTGATAGTGATGTTCATCTGGGACTATTTCAAGGGTATTAATTTACAATCGAATGAAATAACTAGCATTGTAGGCCAAAACCTTTCATACACAGTGGTAGACTCGATACTGAGTGGTCTGGGTAGGTACCACCGCAGTGCCAAATATCGTCCCGTGAAATAAAAGTGCTATGCACTTTTGTGTTTCGGAAACGTCCTGTTCACTTCGTTACATAAAAAAATCATAACAAAGTTATAAAAATAGTCTAAAACTCATTACTTCACTTGGGTTAGCTTTTACACAGTGTAGAATACGTAAGAATACAGACAAAACGAGTAAAAGTAACAATGCGATCAAGCTTCACGTGGATATATTTGTCGAATTGTGAGACCACGTCATATATGAAAGGTAACATGGTTGTTTTTTATTTTCAGTGTTCGAGGCATCCTTTGCCTGAAAGCGAGCTGCGACATATTTAAGTTATATCTAATGTAACTGAATAACTAAACTTTATTGAAGTCAATATCAAATATTCCGTTTATGGTATCGACATACTTTATAAGGTTTTAATGAAAAAATCATGTTATTTATAGGGAAATAGGCTCAGGAAATAGGTCAAACTTGCGTTGTTGTTTGGCATATGTCAGTAGATCATAAATATGGAAATATTGTGTCATATGAAGAGTATAAATAGATGGAAAGAGTACAATGTTGTTTAAATATTAAAATGAATATTTACTAAAATATTATCAAAAATAGGGACGCTATTGTAATTTTTGCTTTATTTTTAATATGCAACCACGTGTCTTAAGAGTTACAGGAAAGTTTATATCATAATCAAATTTAATTTCGAAGCTCCATGTAATCTGTTGCCCGTGACTTAGTCGGTCTAACAATAAATGCGGTCGGTAATGGTTTACGATAATAAATAGACCAGAGACTCATATTGAAGCTTTGGCAGGTAGACTAGCTCAGCAGCGTATGCAGTTAGGAAAATAAGGCTTTTAACAGATATTGATACAGCAAGATTGGTTTATTTTAGTTATTTTCATAGTATAATGTCATATGGACTTCTGTTGTGGGGCTCAGCTGCTGATATTAACATTATATTTGTACTCCAAAAAAGAGCCATCCGAGCTATTTATAACCTTAGACCACGTGATTCACTTCGGGAAGTATTAAAAAAAAATCGTTTTTTTAACAGTAGCGTCTCAATACATTTACCATAATCTAGTTTATGTCCACAAAAATCTTCATTTGTTTGAAAAAAATTGTGACGAACATAACTTTAATACTAAGAACAAAAACAAACTTGCTGTCCCAAATCTTAGACTAAGTAAAGTAGGGAAATCATTTGTTGGAAGAGGCATAACATTCTTTAATAAAATACCACAAAATCTTGCCGAATTGCCTTTTCATCAGTTTTAATTAAAGATTTAAAAAACCCTCATGAAAAAAGGTTACTATACAATAGAAGAATATTTATCGGATAAAGATGTGTGGTCTTGCACTTAGTGTTTTAGTTACAAAATCTTTGTAATAAATTATTGTAACGCTATGTGTAGGTAAATGACAAAACTGTAACCACTGATATAAAAAGATTAAAAGAGTAACTCGAGTTTTTTGCCGGCTCTTCTCGAAGATCCTACTTATTCCGGAACCGGTGGTAGAGTCACAAAAAATATGATAATAATAACAATGGACGATTCAAAAGTATCTGTAATAGATTTATTTGAATAAAGATTATTTCTTTCTTTCTTTCAGAGAGGTAAATTATAGTCAAAATCCACTCTAGCATTGAGTTAAAATGTCTTAGTTACGAACCTAATACGGACCTTGTACTTGACCTTGACCTCAAATCATCAACGTGGATAGATTGTTGGTAGGTTGAAACAAAATTGTTGTGATTCTAAAATCTTAACATCATTAAGCTTGCATTATGAGTACTAAACAACATTATAGACATAAAATACCCTGAACAATACAAACAGACGAGTAAATGCATACAAAATGGTTGTACTACACGGGGATTGAACTCCAAATCATTGGAGTAGAAGCTGACATTTTGACCACTACATTACAACACATTCATTTTATAATTAATTTAACCACATGAATATTATGGATAGACTTTTTTTATGTTACAAAGTGAACAGGACGGTCAGGACGCTCACCTGATGGCAAGTGATATGTCTGACCATAACAGAGCGGCATTGAAGGAGATCAACACCTGATAAACAGTTATTATATTCCATTAATGCCGTACTGCGCCCGTCATCCGAGACAACAGATGTTAAGTTTCTTATACCCGTAGTTTCACTAGCTACAGTGCCCTCATCCCGAGACATAAAGTGCATAGCACTCTTATTTCACGGGGCGATATCTGGCACTGCGGTGGTAGGTACCTACCTCAGACTCAGTATTGAGTCAACCACCAAGCACAACGTATATTTGAATGGAATCGTCCTTCAACTACTGTAAACTATTTAATCTAAGATCCGAAGTTGGATTAGGTTAAGACAAATAAAAAATATGAGACATAAATATCAAGAAACAGCTATGTACTGATACTTTTAATGAACAATATGCATATTAAATTTTAATTTAAAAAAATATAAAATCATTAAAACATCTAAAACTGTCTCATTCTGATTCGGGTTTTTCTGTTGTGGTTGTAGAAGGCGTTGTCGTTGAACTTGTGGTGGTGCTAGTGGTCGTAGAGCTGGTGGTAGAAGTGGTTGTGGTACTGTGGCCGAAACAGGAGACATTGAAGCCTTTGCATATCAAACATACGATCTGTAAATGAACAAACAACAACAAAGATTGTCAAAATCAAATGTAGTATTTTTTAAATTTTATTAAATACCTGAGGAAGACCGATTACAAATGTTTGTTAATATCTATGTCTCTCGCTGAAGTAGTTATGCTTTTAGTATTTCAAGATAATGGTTGAGACAGGCAACAGATGCCACTTACCACCACATTGACCACATATTTTGCTTACATGTAAATTAATTTTCACAAAAAAGACAACATTTTTGTATTTATATTAATGAGATTCAGTATTCTTTAATTTATTAATGAAGTTGAGGTTTGGTCAACAGGCACTGATGATAGTGTATACTGCAGCCCATGGACATTTGCAACACCAAAGGAGCTAGAAGATGCGTTGCCGGCCTTTTAAGCAAGGGTACGCCCTTTTCTTGAACGTCTGCTGGTTGTATAATTTGACAAGCTTTACTTTTTTACGACTAAAAGTAGGCCGTAAATACATTATCAAGTTTACGTTGTCTATCGCTTAGTCAAGCGTTAACCATTGGTAAAACGCCAAACTGTCATAGTGTAGCACAATAAATTATTGTGGTCTGTTATCTCGCTTGTAGCTTGCAACAAGCAGTTAGTCGGTGACACTGATATATTGGGTGGCAGTTCGACCTACATTTTTAGTGCACATATCCCTTGGTCGGCTTAAGCTTGACACAGTAAGGTTTAAGTGGTCGTAACTATACACTGAACGTGCAAAGCGGATTTTCTGAAAATTCTATTGTGATATATTTGTGGAGTTAAAATATTTACTATTGTTCATGGGTTGGATCTTGCGCGGGTGAAGTGTCTTAGTGAGGCACTATTACAGATTTTTTCAACTATTAATTACTATTGGTCTGGGAGTCGGCCTACGCTTTTCTCGTGACGTGAACACAACCGAGAGCCTTTCCGCCCCATCGGCTATCGGTTCTACGCACTATGTGTCTCGCGACTGCCTCTTCTACTTGTAATCCTATGTTGGTTCTTCTACGAATATCCAGTCCAGAATTCAGGATTATCTACGCATATTATTATATAATTACGTAGGTTATAGTTACTAGATAATTCCTGAAAAAAAAAATATCTATATCTCCCACCGAGGGGCACAAGCCTTACCGTATAGGGTGTAGAAGCCTTAGTCATCACGCGGGCCCAGTGTGGATTGGATGACTTCACGCATAACCTTGAATTTTTAGGTTTTATCAAGATATTTTCTTCACCGAAAGAATGTCGGATAAACATACTTAATAATTTCGAAAATTTGAAATAACATTGGTACGTGCAGGATTTGAACTTGTAACCTTTAGATTGAAAGGCAACACTCCACACCAATGGACCACCGACGCTCTCATCTACGCGTATTGTAAGGTATTATCTGTTGTGGTTGATAACTCATGCGTTAGTCTGTTAGTCTGTATTCGGAATAAAAGCTTCGCATCATCATTTACTAAGCGGACAAAAATAAATCTTCTACTAAATTAAATACTTAAGCAAGGCACAAACTAGGAAAGGAGGAAACAAACTTCTTTACCAAGACACTCAATACTCAATAAAAGTACTATTGTATTAATAAATATTCAGAGTAAAAGGTTACATAAAGATTTCGTAAATAAAAAGTACCTTATTGGATAATCTAGTTCCAGAGAAGCCACTGCAAAATTCTAATATTCCAGCCTTTGCACCTGTAAAAAAATAATATGTTATGAATAATCTAACTGTCCTTAAATAGGATAAAAAATTACGGCTTTGTTTGTATTATAAGGGACACCAGCGTGCTTACCTAATAATAAGTAATACACTTGCTTATGATAGAGCCAATGTTCAGGGAAACCGAATAGCTGTAGACATGGACGAATAAAAAAATACGGACGAAGTCTCGCTAACACCAAATTGTTTCACAATCCGGCCAGTTTTTGTACGGAAATCTACATAATATGAACTCATTCATCGGACATCTATCGACAAAGATCAGGCAGGCAGGCTTTTTCAGGGGTGTCGACCTTTAGTTCTTGGTTTCTCAGACTATATTCAAAGAATCGTTCATGTATCTAATACATAGGACTTTTACACGGCTACGAGCTTCGATGAGTTCGTTTGACAGTTGACATAGTAATCTTTATAACTATTGCGAGACGTTTATGATTAAAAGATCATTATCGGCTTTAGAGTATGCTTAACTGATTATTTTTATATTTCTTGATAAGTAGAAACAACCTATTTATTTGACTACCTTAATCCCAATGCGTATTACTCTGTGCAATATAAATATACAGTATGATTTTATGTTTCAGGACAGTTGTTAATATCAATCACAGGCATCAGTCTCACACAAACCATACGTTATTTGTACTTATGAATTATATACCTTTTGTTGTATAGTATAGCTTAACACGTGATGTTGATGAAAAAAATAAAGATTTTATTATTATTATTAAAAAATTTTTTTTTAATTTAAAATGATAAATATCCTTTTCTCAACCCATTAAAGAATACAACTCTATACACAGACACCTTCGAGGAAAATAAACTATTAGGAAATCGGTAGCACGTACATTTTTGGTCACGACACATTAATAATAGTATAAAAAAGCAGTCTACTACTGCCATACCCAAGTGATACATTTACAATCCATTCAGCCAAGTTAAGGGATTAAGAATTAATCCTTTATCGGCAAATTCGACACTTCAGTAACCCTTTTAGTGATGTAAATATTTGATAACCCATCTCTCTATACCGGAGTTGAAAAATCATTTTCGATGTATTAAGACTTAAAAACCATTTAAACTTTGTAATACATTTATTTAGAAATTAATTTGTTTGATGTTTTCATAGGTATAACATTATCGAACTAGTTATATAGAGGGACTTTCTTAAATTAGACCGTCCATAATATACCTTTTGAAGCTAAATTGAATGATACATGGTGTATTGTGCCTATGTGTTTTACATAGGTGTAGCTCCGGCGAGAGATCCTTGTATATACATAAAATACATATAAACACCGACTCATATAGACATATTTATTCACACAGATAGTACTTCCCGGTAATCGAACCCAGAAACCTTTATAATAGCTGACTCGTCAGTATTCAAAGTTCTTGTATAGTCATATCTCATTCTAAATGGTGATGATGATGATGAGCTACCCTATACAGTATTACTCGTGGTATAAGATTATATTCCCTAGCAGCCAAATAACCTAAAAGCGCGCAGCTAACGCAACGCGCAGCCGCCGTGCAGTAAATCATTCCTTTATTTTTCTAAAACAAAGTATTTTCATAAATAAAAGTAGCCTATGTTTTTATTATTACATCAAATTCCAGTATATAAAATAGTCGGGGAGGTAGCGTTGCATTTGACATAACCATTTCTGGTCGATTGATTCATGTCATAACGTACTTTTCATGGTAGTCATTGAGTAAATCGAACGTCAGCAGCTCAGTAAGGGTGGGGCAAGTGGGGAGAGAGTTTCAAGTGTGTAAAAAAAATTCAAAAATTATTTCTGTTCGTTCGAAAATTTGCATATTAGTAGTTTTAACAATAATAATAATTATAGTAACCGTCAGCTGTGAAGAAAATGGTGGGTTGTATGTTAGCAGGTTATATTTATTTATTTATTATATCTACTATATTAAAAGTAATTATTTTTATTCCATTTCCGTCGAATGAAACTGATACAGGCTATTCTTTATTCTTTAAAAATGATAAAATAAGCCTCAGAGATCTATCGATAGGGGTAAAGTCGTCAGCAGGGGATTATATATGCCGAGCAGGTATTCAATCCGAGTATGCATTTACCATTTATATCATTCAACTGACGACCTTCCCCCTGTCAATTACTCTGCTGATTCTTTTCTTCATTATATATATTGTTTAAATTATGCCTACGATCAATTTTCAAGCGACCTGAAATCAATTTATTTATAAAAATTGTCGGTTTAATTCACTCGCCCCAACCTGAGCGCGCCTGCTGACGCTCAATTCAATTGATGTCCTCATCTAAACTATCAATTGCACTTAAAATCAATCGGCCGTAAATCACCATCAAAAATGCAACGCTACCTCCCGGACTAAAAGTCATGATCAAATCGGTTCAACATTTTCTAAGATTACTCGGATCAAACAGACAGACAAAATTTATTAAAAATGTTATTTTGGTCTATATACTGTATATAATTATATTCATATGCATGAAGAATAAATTTTCAATACTACAAACAGACACTCCGATTATTTATATGTAATCGATATAAAATAAGCCTATGCTTTTTTTATCACATCAATGGCAGTAAAACGTTTTACACTAATGAAGGTGATAATACAATTATAATAATTGATGATACCACCTATAGTTAAAAATGTTCTATCAAATGTGCACGCGCGTTAGATGATGATTTTTATTATTATTTTCTATTGATTTTATCTTTCATTAAGTGCCCTAAACCTATACTAAGGTTATAATTTATAATAGAATAAGTTGAGTATTTTAGTATTTTCAGAGCTGTTCTTAATCCCTTAACAAAGATCGGCAGTAGGTTGCAATCCCCTTACAAGTCTCGCCCTCTGACGTCAGGTTGAAAGGAGCTTCTTTTATTTGTCGTAAATAAAGAATAACACAGCCTTAGAGTAATATATTACGTCGCTAACAAATCTTGTTGTTACTGCTATTGAATATAGGTTTAATGAATAGACCAAATGTATTATTATTATTAGATGCTACTGCTATAAGAGCCTCCGGGATGAAGTTCTGTTTTTCTAGTGATTGCGGGTTCGAATGCCACACATTAATATTCACTAACTACGATATTCTCAGGTTTTGGACATTGCAAGCTAACATGTTAGCTTTTGTCAACATTTCTGGACCCCGGACATCTGGCAGCTACTTCGATCAAAGAATTAATTTAGCGATTCAAAGGGGTAACGCTGCCAGTATCTTCGGAACTTTACCTAAGGGGAGTTCTTTGAATTATTTTATTTAGTTATAACATTTTATTTTTAAGGTTTTAAGTTTGTTGTTAGTTTATAGTGTTTTTTATATTGTAAGTTTAATTAAGCAAGATAAATAGGTGCTGTATTTTCGCAAAATAAAGATAATTCTAGACTTTAGTGAGCAAGTTCGCCACGAATCCTGGGTAATCGTAAGGTGAGATCCACTAGCTGTCAGAGTTTCTCTGATAGCAAGTCAATCTCATTTTTCATCTATCTTACGACCAATTACATATGAAGTGATATTTCCGAAATCGTACCAAGTGGCTGAATTTTAATACAAATATAACTTATATATATATAAGTTATATTATTATTATACAAATATAACTTATATATATAAAAGTTATATTTGTATTAAAATAAAAAGATAATAGTTCTTCCACATTAAATGATATTCATATCCTGAGCTTTTCCAAGTTGTCATTCATTCAAACAGTTCGATCAAACAACCATTTCTTTTGGGAATTTAAACATTGAAGGAACGCAAGGAACACTATTAATTTTAGAATCTCATTACCTTGTCGGTTGTACCTACACACATCTTTTACCCTGTCGTCGGCCAGGAGTTAGGCGGTTGATTATAATGTAACAATTTAATTAAATCTATTCTTCTACTAACATTATTATAATACTACTAAAGTAATACATTTATAAACCGTGAACTTATTACATCCCCAAGAAATGTCTTTAACTGATTTTTTTTGAGTGAGATTTTCAACTTCGGATTTTTGTTTCGGTTACTACAACTCTTTAATCAATGTTAATTAAGAACATAATTACAATATATAAGATTTCCCTAAAACTTTTAAGATTTGTGGAATTCAAGAGACTTAAAACCACTTGATGAGAATATAATCCGACTTGTAAGGTATTGTAAACCAATTTAAGTCTAGACCAGTGGTTCCCAAACTTATTTTGTCTGCTGCCCACTTTGAGAATAAATATTTTTTTAGCGCCCCCATTTTTTCACCTATTTAAAAACCACTATAACTTCAAATTGAATTAATTAATTATTGTGACTATATGTATATTTATTAACGGAGAATTCTAAACGAAACTTTACTATAACCCGCAACTTGAAACCTGAGCGCAGTAGGTAACATACAACGGCGCTTAAGGTCTCAAGTTAACTCTTACGGGCTCCACCTGCCAATAAGAATGATTATTGAAACGCAACTTTATAGTATTAAAACAGAGTATCTTTTATTAAAAATATAACTAAAATAATCAATCCTTATATAAAAACTAATGTGAAGGATGAATCTGATGCTGTTTAATAAGTTTGTTGATATCAGGTTCCAATTTACTCAAGAACAGTCGCAAGTCGCCACGTTCGGTAACAAGCAAACGATTTCGCTTTTTAGTAAGCAGTGTTGTCACAGCACTAAATTCACGTTCACACAAATATGACGATGGGAATGCTATCAAGAATCGTTGAACGATTGACCACAACCAGGGTACAATTGCGGGATCGGTTTTTGTAGCCAAAATTCTGGTAACCATTTTTGAACTTGATTTTTATTTCCTCGTTTGTTGTCAATTCTATAAGTTCTTCTTCCAGCTGGGTGCATTGCTGTGTTGACATTTGAAAACGGATCCAACACCCAGTCTGGTATTTCCAAGTTCAAAATGTCCTGGTATCGTTCGGTGAAGTCAATGTGGAGGTTTTCCAAATGTTGGCAGTAGGCAAACAATTCGTCGTTACTGCATGATACTGATAAATTTGGAAAATTGTGAAACTCACGTCTGCCCAGATTCTTTTTGTGTAGAAGCAGTTTGGCTGCGAAAGCAGCAACGACGTTTTTTGTTTTAATTAAATTTAGTTTATCGCCTTGCAGTTGGAGATTCATGTCGTTGAACAATTTATACAGGTCTGTCATGTAAGCTATATCATTTTTTGATGTTATGAGCTTGTCGTGCAATTCTGTATCTTTAGTTTCCAAGAACTCTATAACAGAGTCAAACAGGTTGTAAAATCGAGTCAGACAATTGCCTCTTGATAGCCAACGAACTTCAGTATGAAACAACAAACGGTTGAAATCCTCGTCATTAGTAACACAAAGCTGATGAAATAATCTATCATTCAAAGAGCTGTTGCGGATTTTATTGACTGCTTTGATGACATATTGCAGTGATTGAAATAGTTTTTCACTTAAGTTTCTAGCAACTAAATGTTGTCTATGAATAACGCAATGTACCAAGGACATCTGGAATTTTATTTTTTACGCTATGAAGCCTTTATGGCACCCTGTCATAGCCGGAGCGCCATCCGTAGCAACTAATATTTTTCAAAGGAATCTCTTTCTCATCGCAAAACTTTTCCAATGTATTGAATATGGTTTCACCTTTCTCTCATCGGTCTCTAAATTTCTAGCAAATAATAGTTCTTCACATATTTTCTCATCTTTAATAAACCTCACGTAAGACAACAACAATGCTTCATTAGTTGGTAAAGTGGACTCATCGAGCTGAATTGAGAACTTGACTGATCCTCAATGATTCAATGTTTTCAGCCATTTCATCAATTCGTCTTTGCACAGAATTATTACTCAAAGGATTTTTTCGGATAATATATCTGCGGCCGGTTTATGAAGCACAGTAGTTATTACTTCATTTATTGCTGGCAATATTAACTCTTCTCCGATGTTATGTGGTTTGCCTTTTTGAGCAATTAACAAAGAGATATTGTACGAAGCTCGAAGTCCGTCGTCATCTTGCTTAGCCGCCGAAAATAGTTTTGCTACACTTGGCTGTGTATTATGCTTCTTCTCTAGGTCTTGAAAATATGCTACATTCTTGTCTTTCTTATCTGGATGCATTTTATTCAAATGATCTTGCAGCCTTGAAGGCTTCATTGCTTCATTCGAAAATGTTTTTAGACATAGAAGACACAAAGGCGACGATGGGTTTGTGGGATTTTCAATAAATCCGAATTTAATATATTCCGCACAGTATTGCCGTCTCTTCTTTTTTACTTCCGACATTGTTTTGCTTTGAGAAATACGTTCAACTTCGCGAGTAGTGTAGAGGAGGCGTAAGTAGTGCTCATCTATTGCGCGCGAGACCACAAATGAAAATAAAATAAATATTACATTGTTTATATAGAAATGTTAATCTCATTCGACGCTCAATCGTACTCAACAAGTCAGAACAAGTATTCAATGATACAGAAATGCACAATTCGGGTTATTTAACAAAAACTTGTTAAAACATGATAGATATCTAAGTGTGTCTACTTTCATTACGAAACGGAGCGACCGATTGACATGATTTTCATTTTTCTATATTCAATAAAATATGACAGATATATGAACTACGCGGAGAGAAATATAGAATCGAGTTTGAGCAATCTTTAATTCATATTAGTTGATGTTCACAAGTTGTTGTTGAGAGTCGAGAGCTCTGCAGTCGTTGTTTAAGAGGCCTTAGCTAAATAAAATTACAAATCACCCTCCCCCCCCCCGCCTCTACACAACGCCCCATTTTCTTTATGGGTCTCTTACCGCCCCCCTTGAGACCTGCAGCGCCCACAAGGAGGCGTTATCGCCCACTTTGGGAAAGACTGGTTTAGACCTTGAATATTTCGGGACAAATAGCTTCCTCGCAACGCTTGTTATTAAAACACAGTTGGTAAAGTATTAAGTACTTATGTATTAAATGAGTACTAGACTAGCATTATCTTCAGATAAAAAGTTTCACTAAATTAACTGATAAAATTATATAAGTGGCACAAATTAAGGAATCCATTACGTCACAGTCATAATTTGACTATATGAAACATTGTCAACGCATTTAATATTTTTGTTATACAAGCTTAAAAGGTTTTTCGTATATATTTAAAGGTTAAGTTAATAAAGGTTTTTATTTAGTCTATCCTCTGTCCTGACGATCAGAAAGCTCGCTTGACCATGAAAGGCATTGAAAGGACCAACAGCTGATAACAGTATTATTCTCCACAGCAGTAGTCACTTCGAAAAAAGAAGGTTTAATGACGATAATATGCAACCAGTACTGTTATCAACATATTTTTCTTATAAAATTCAGTTACCTCGAAAGTACACAAAAAAACTGCTCTTTCTTACTGCAAAGGAGCAATAGCCACACTGTTACAAGTTAAACAGTGGGAAATGAAAAAGGCTATAATCANATTCCGAGCGCAAGTAAGCATAATGAACTCAGCCACTGATTTACTGATGGATGTACGAAGTAACATTTAGAGGGTAGTTGATGACATTCTGTGTGAATAATAAACCCTTTTTGAACGCAATTGTTGAATTCTCTACAAGTCACGAGTGTAAGAATAAAGATGATACCTTAATTCGGAGGACACGTGTGGTTCTCAATATGGCGGCCGTTACATATAAACATCATCAGAAGTCGTAAGGGTTTTTGAAAACTGACACCAGGGTTGGTGTGTAATATGTTCAATATTTGATTATATCTACAGCTCCATAGCAAAAAAACACACTAATATTTTAGTACTTAAATTTAATGATCACGTTTTTTGTCTTTACACCAATGGTGCAATGAAGACAAGGCGATAGCGTTTAGTCTACCGAGCGTTCATTGTTCTACTCTGGCATTATGATGATAAATGACGTGCTAATAGCTATCGTCGCAACTCCATCGCATAAAAGACTTCATCGAGATGTCGTGAAAGAGCTCCAGCCCTTTGTGGCGTTCGAGCTTATACGAGACTCGAGGATCGAGGATGTGTGCATGTAGGGTTGGCAAATATTGTTGACAATGATTTGTGTGCGCGAGGTGTTTTGCTAGACGAAGTTTTAATTTTTTTATAGTGCGGCTATAAAGTCTAACTTAATAAATAATAATAACTAAAATATTGCTAAAAGAACGCAAATATTGTTTGTTGTATTTTAGGAACGTTAAACAATTTAATTACTAATTACAGTTAATAAGTTCCTTCAATACTAAAGTCCTAAGATTTAAACATTATTTATTTCTTCCTGAATAATTATACAGTGCAGCCGTGCTCAAGAATTTTAATGATCAGAAATCAAATTACATTATTATCTATTGTGTATTTTACAAGAAAAGTAAAAATATATGATTACGTGCGTACAGTAAACGTCTGTACTAGTGTTTTAGTAACAACAGTTATTACATTCCTTCAAAACTATTAGTACATCGGTAAACACTCAGTGGAATCGTGGCATACTCGTATGATAATACAGGCTTAAGGTTTTGCTTACATTCAGGTAAGTACATAAAGATATTAAAAGCTCCAATTTCCTTGCCACATCCCTACACGTGTCGATACATGGCGCGTATGTGAGTGGGTTTTCAGTGTGAGCGTGAATGGTCGCGGTGTGTTTGCTCGCGAAATGGGCGCGGTGATGGTGCGGCGGAGGGCGCTTTGCCCTGTCTGTACCCATTCAGCCGATGTACCCGTTTCACTGCGTACCGATAGGAAACTAGCGAGATTTGTTTTTATATTCGCGTCGTTTTTTATTTATGACAGTATATTTGCACGAAGTAAATTATTATTTATATGTTAATTATTTAACTATTAATTATTTGTGCTGCATATATTTGATGTTTAGCAATACTCATAAATATTTTCGACCGTCATCTACTAATTGCGAGACAAGAAATCGTAGGCACTCGTATTTCTTTGAATACTTATAAAATTATACTACAAATAGAGCAAGGAATAGACTCAAACACTTTCTTTTATAGTTATTCTTAATTATGAATTTATATTGCCACTGTCTCAAATGACTTCATAATGGAAATAACCCTTTACTTATTTATGGTTATGACTAAAAAAGTACTAAGTTTTATTAGAGTATTTTTACAAATAATGTTGTAACGAGCTGCGGAAGGCGCGTTAAGCTGTCGGTCTCTACTACTTGCTTAAGTTCGCAGTCGTTAAAAACCTAAAAATGAAGCCCAAGTGGTGGATTATAGCTTTATATTCCTATTGTCATACTGTGTAACACTAATTACTAAATAATAATAAATATCCACCGACATTTACACAGCGCCATCTAGTCTTAAACTAAGCATTAGCCTGTAGAAAATAACCAGGCCAATACAAACAAATATGTTCATGCACACAATTGTTTGTTTTGCCCGGGCATCAAACCCGGAACACTTGGTTTAATTACCGACGTCGCAACCTTTGCACCAGATGGGTCATTTGTATTTGAATTCGGAAGGTCAGAGACGTGACAGGCTATATGATTGATTGGTAGCTCAAACTTTCAGTAAAGTAAAGCAGAGAACAGTATTTAGTACTTTACCTGCCTAGATTTTTCCGCATTTCGTCAGTACAATTCTTAATCAGCAGTGCTATCTAGTCTTACTTCAATCAAACTTGCTAACGGTACATATCTGACCAAGTACGTGCTGGTTCATCCCTCTATTCAAACAAAATTTAATGAGGCGGACGCATATACAGGAGTGTTCTCCCACAGGGCTCACGCGGGATCCGCGCATCATTGTGCCCGAATCCACGGAAACTTACAACGATACATGTATCTGTCATATTAATGATCAACTAAGCCGGGTTAACCAACTATACAACTATTCATATGTTAAAATGGCCATGGACAGCATGCGTAAGAAATGTTGGTTGATGGATGGAAATAAATTAAAGATATACGGTAGCTCTTATGCAAGCAACCGGGGACTCAAGCTACGCTACGTCCCCTTTAAACATTTTTTTGGGAACAAAGAATAAGTTTAAGTACCACGAGTGTATAGTCAAATGGGATCCCAGTTATGTGAAACAGTATAATAATAACCAGTATAACATTGTTTTTTCTTAATGTCTATAATTTGTTAGTGAATTTCCGAAATTTTTATAATGAAACTTTTGGCAAGAAACAGGATACCAATTTTGGTAAACAATGTTTTCGATCTATGTCTATCAATATGTCTATACTACTGGAACACAAGTACGTTGGAGTTAAACGTTCGGAAGTTATACAAACTAGCTATACTAATACGAAGTTCAAATGTAAAAGCAGTTAGGAATTTAGTAGGACATTAGAACAGGTCCGTTAATTCTCGTAGGTAAGTTTCACTCCCCACAACGATTGCAATTCTGAGCGCCTTAAAAGTTTTCCGCTATAAAAATAAGCGCAGCGAGCTGTGATGTTTTGGTCATATTATTGTAAAACACAAGCGTTTGGGTCCTTATAACGTTATGTGGACGTAATGCAGGTTCCCCGGCCATGTTTTACGATGTTCTATTCAATAGTGAGCGTAAGCCTCTTTTCAGTTTTCCAGACGTCTCTACAAAAGCTTTAATCCCCGCCTTGGAACTGTGCGGATGCGCGACAATGCATCATTTCTTCACGCCGACAAGTTTCATAAATAAGACTGTGTTTTGGTTTTCTGTTGCTACGAAAGTATTGAAAATATACACCAAGATAGTGGCCTGTTATGTTTGTGAATGTTTACTGCCGTGTTATGTTTGTGTCGGTTACACAAACAAACTTAATATACGAGGTCCTTTTCAGGTTTTACGGCTATATGACTGCGCAATTTGGTATCTATGTGTACATTAATTTATATGGAAAGCAATAAAATCGACGGGTCATTTTGTTGATACGGCGGTATTAAGAATCATATGTAAGAGGCTTTATTGCAAATCGATGTCATCTATCGCGGTTTATTATGATATTATTTTCAAATGTTATTAATTTATTCCACCTCATAGTTTTTCTTAAGGTAGCGCTGTGTTCCGGGTTATGTACTCTTACATTAAATGGGTCCCAGCTTTCATGACCGAACCCAGGTGCTGAACAATGAATGAGGCTCTGATCGACCATGAGTTCATAAGGACAGGTAGAATGTATGTTCTGCCTGTCTTTTTTAGGACCAAGTTACCTATCTAGCTATCTGTATAGACAGCTAGATAGGTAACTTGGTCCTAAAAAAGTTGGGGCCCCTTAGATCCCCATTAATATGTTTGTTTTTATATTGTTGTACTGTAATAAATTTCCCTGCCCGAATGCCAAAGAAGGAAATAGAAACGTCCGATACAAATCTATCATTGACCTATGCGGACTATGTAAATATTGGAGGATAGTCGCTGGTAAACTCGAGACGAATGTTGTCCGATAATTTATGTTGGCAAGCCGGCCTATTGTCGGACACAACGAGGCTAGCAGCCAAATTTATATTCCAAGTTGGGGGAACGCGGGCTACCCGCAGAAATGCCCCTTTCTGACCCAAACCGATAAAGAACTAACTGAGTAAAACTGATATAAATGAGCGCGGACAACCGATGCTTCTTTTTGTTTTGATAGTTTGCCATGTAAGAGTCATATTACTGACTTAAGGCACACTTAATAGCATGTTTTAGAGGTAGGTGGTTAAAACGTACCTATCCATTCCAACGTACTTATATATCCAAATTGTGTATTTCGTACAAAAGGTTTTTGTAATCTTTTAAAACAAAAAAAAAAACAGATGTTATTTATTCGTCATATCAACGGGTGTAACCAAAATAACATTAATTAAATCAATATAATGTCAAAACAATTGGCTTAACAATTAATTGGACTAAAACGTTTCAGAGAACGGGAGTCGAGTGTAATTTTAGGCCGTTCATTTAGATTGATAGTGCTGGTTATTTCTAAGGAAAAGAATGACAATAATTTAGACTTTATCGCTAATCAAATCTGTCTCGGGCCACGCCCAATAGACGAATTCCCAATCGGTGATTTTCAAGCGAGAGTAAACCACACGCCGAGCCATTTTGGCTGCATCCCAGACACGTTCTGCATTTTATTCAAAACGTTGACGTAAAGAATAAAGTTTTATTATTTTACTACTTTGACGTGATCGGACTCCACCTGAGTCACATGTCCGCGGTTAACTCCCTCGTACGTTGGTGGTATATAACTCAATTCCAATTGCGGGTAAGGTTGTGCAAAAATTTCCTTTTTATTACAAAAGAAAATTGAATCGTTAAACTTTATTACGGCTTTCGAACATGCGGAGGTGAATGAAATGGTAATACAGTTTAATTTTTCGATAAATTCGCGTGTGCCGACAGTGAATATTATTGGTGTGATGGACGTGAGCGTCCGAACGTAATGCTTTTTACTGATTTGGATTCAAGGGCCGTGGCTCCACCACTCCTGGGACGACTCCAAGAATTTTAAACAGCGAATGTTGATGTCCAAAAACGAGTTTTCATTTTGTTTTCGGTCTCATCTCGTTTGAATGCAAATACGTGGGTGTAGGCTCAATCCACGCAATTTTACATGCGTGACGAATATTCGTATTAAAACGTAAATATGCGAAGCTAACGGACTTATGAAGGTGTTTCGATCAATGCTTGTTTTTTACGGCACGATGCTTTTGGGGTGTTTGCTTATTCATGGCCGTTCGTGTATATTGTTTTCATTTGTTTCCAGTATAGGTGCTATTTTGAAAATCGTGATGTTGCTATGTCATTATTTTTCCCAGTAACCTGTTAGTAGGATATCGATTTTCGTTAATTTGATTGGAGCATGTTCAACTATGACTAGGAACGTGATATCGTGGATTGATATCAAATTAAGCGCTAGGTTTGCGTGTTATTATATTAAATTATACATTACCTGTCAAGTTCAGGTATGTCAAAAATTTCAAGTAGACACGAATGGACAATGGATATAATGTCCTGAAAAGGTCATAAGGCAAACTTAAGTTAAAGGTTTATACTTACGGCACATTAGCAATAGTAATGCATATAATTTAGGCGAATCGCCTCTGACATTAGCATGCAGAACATTCAACAAAGACATTAGGAAAACGCCATGACATTGATGACCTCTCTTCTAACCTCATATTATTGACACTTAGTATAATAATCCAAATTGATCATAATGAGTTATTAACGAGTGCATGATGAAACAGACAATTGCAACGAAGGGTAATATGCAAATAATACTTTATCTAGTGTACAATACGTCCAAATAAACTATAAATATTTATAGGTATTGTTCAAAAAAGTATGTATGTATATACACGGTGCTAAATAAGTGAGCAAATAATAATTGACTAGGGTATAAGTTTGGTAATTAAGTAATTAAGGGAGCTCTAAACTAATTTTAAATCGTTATAGTTTCGAAGAAAAACACGCTTCAAAAATTGACCTACTTTTTAAAAGATCAACCCTGTTGAGTGTTAATGACCTCAAAATAATAGAATATCAAATTGCAGATTGACACACATTTTCTACCTACACTAGAATCTTGAACATTTAAAATACATATTCTTACCTACTTGATGTATTTTAAGTACCGCGACTTCTTTTTATTGCCAAGCTTAAAGTAACTGTGTTCACATACATCTTAAAGTTAACCAAATTCAATATACATCTATTTTAATAGAAATGACATTCCGAATTTTTTAATAAAATATGGGATAATCTTGCCCATGCTTCATTAGTTCATTCATTTCTAAAGGTACACATTTAAATTCAATAAATTATTAAAAATAATATCTAAATAAAACAAAAATCCCCTAATGTACAAAACCATGACGTTTGAATGTTTTTATTTCATTAAAACACAATTTTGTAACCTTTTTATTATCTGACAATATCTTTCAAGAAAAGAACGTTAATAACTTAGATTAACAGTTAGTTTATTGTTCATCTAAGGTCAATAGTTACCGAAAATAATTTGCCTATTTGTGTTTGCGCAGTGACAGTCTGCATCAATAACTCTTTGTTTTCTAATAACAATAAAACAAAAAAACAAGTCGCGTCAATTAGCATTCAATATTTATTCTTATGTTAAAGGAATAAAGTTGAAAATGTTGCTTCTTACGTAATGAGATATGTCATTTTTCAGTTCATTAATGAACATTTAGCTAGTTTTTGCTATTCGCCGCTAGATGACGCAACTTTACTTCCTCTAATGTGATTATAGCTTTTAAAACAAGTAAAATAAGATATAAAATTGCGCGGCACTGTCTCATTCCCTTGACCTTGACGTTAGTTCTAGCCGCTCAGTTAGAGATGTGAAATTAATGGTAAAGAATCATTCAAATAAACATCGATTTCAATATTTTTAATCGATTCGTCTACTTGATCGTAAAATTGATTTTTTAATCAATCTATTCTTGAAATACAAGCATGCTTTACGGCATACATTCAATATGCATGTTTGGTTGATATAAACAATCAATCATGTTGAACATCAACCAACCAATATAAAACAAAAGCTTATAATCTTTTAATTCTTTATAGTATTTCAAAGTAAAAGCACAAGGAAACCAAATATTTGGTAACTATTATTAATACAGAATTGCATGCTCTTTTTTAAAATAATCGTTTAATGGTACTGACTACTATTTTGTTGTATTTATTCACAAATAATGATCCAAATTAAATTCAAACAAATAAAGCGCCCATTTAACATTTGAATAAATTTATGTTATCTGTGATACAACGATAATTTTTAAACATAACGACTTCGTTTTGGTCTCGAAAACGTAAGTAAAAAAGGTCTTTTTATTTCAATTTCAAAATACATTCAAAAATAATTTACAAGTAATTTTTAAAATATTTATTAAACCTATGTAAATCGATTAAAAATAACCAATTGAACCGTTTTATAACAATTGATTATTTTTTAACAACCCTATTTTACCTACCGTAAATTTAGTCATGTTTACCATATTGCATCATCCATATTTTGAGTCGAATCTTGTCTTTATTTAACCTCAAAAGGTATTTTCTCCAGGGAACGTTATGAATGAAATACATGGCATTAATAGTTCGTAATGTTTTTCACGATTACTAGTAGGCTCTATGTTTATTCATGATAATAGCGTTGGTAGCGGTATCGAGCACAAATACAATACAACATGTGGATTTATAAGATTCTGCCAGTGACGAAAATGGAGCAAAATTTGTGTTCTCAATGGATCTCATTATCAATATGGTACGACGGGGGTCGGAAGAGGCCGCAGCGCGGGCGGTGCCTTGCTCAGCACATACCGGGGATCAGTGTCTAGTGTTCAAAAATAGCCTTGTGAAAGTGATTTGGTGAAATGATAGGTGCATTTAAAATAAACGCCAGTGCCCCCGCCTTCCCTGTAACTTTTTAAAGCTTTTGTAGGGAAAACAATGAACGGTGTGAATGTTACGAAACAGGTAAATAAAGATCATTGAATCTTAATTGTATTTTTAATTTTCCTTTATTTTATACGATGATTGATGTGATGAATCAATATTTAAAAAATACTTACAGTGAAATACAACCTAAAATTACATGTAAAAAGTTTGCCGCGTTTCAACCGCAGTGACATAGCCCGCTTTTGGCTTCAGCAGCTTCTACTTTTAATGACTCTACGCTACTTATCATTCAGGGTTGTCACAAAATCTTATGATATTTTAATTAAAATAAAATGTATGTATGATCAGAATCGAGTCTACGCACCGGATTTTTACTGTCGTGCATTTTAAATATTGTAAATATTGTCACCCTTCATTATTATTGCTTACTTATTTAACACCGTGTAGAATGTTAAGCCTCTAGGGATATTCATATTTTAGTTTATCAACATTTCCTGACAAGCTTAGTAGTAATCAACCGTTGGATTATTCCACACGGTATAGTGTATAGAGACATATCCGTAATATATACATAGTAAATAGAATTTGGAGTGTCTGTTTTTAATATTGAAATAACAATTTCTCTTTAGGCACATGAATATATACGGCACTGCACACACGGCAAAATAACAATTTTTAAACCTTTTGAACGCCGGGAATCCAGACACAATAGAAAATCTAATGTGTCTGGCACCTTAAGACGTCATTGGCGGTCAAAGGGTTATTTTTTTGTCTGTCTATCTGTTTGTTCCGGGTCCGGTAATATTAGCATGTACCTCCCGAACCAGTGGTAGCTTCATTTGACATTCATAAGTGTTCTTTAAGGACCTAAACTGAATAAACACTTTTCATTTTCAATAAGGTAAAACTCAGACTATTTTCATATTAAGAAAAATTAATTATTACCGCGTGGTACAGATAGTATCCAATAAGCTTTCCACGTCAGCGATGTGTTATTAAAGACATCGGAAATAAGGATTAACGCATACGACCCGTAAGGACATAAATATTGACCTGAGTGGCAGTGGCAGTTCGGCCTCTGCTGATCGTTAATTACGTTAATAAACTCAGATCCGGGGGAAAATTCTGCTTACACGAGGCGTTATGGATCGTGCCACATGTATATAATTACCATAAAGCATGTAATCGAACGGCATTAATAAAGGAAAGAGGGGATTAACATTCGTTCGTTTATTGTTATGTCGCGAATGAATATGAATGAGCCCTGTTTGCTCTCAGATGTTATTTCTCTGTAAAAGCTCGTTGTGTAATCGAATCGTATGACATTCTTAATTGTAATACGCGGAGTCGTTTATAATATTAAAATTCAGTGCATATATTCACGAATGTTGATTGAATTGGCGAGCGAAATGAATTGCGTTTATTATCAAATATTATTTTTATCTACGTCGAAGGGTTCAAATGTATTGCGCTTATGCTGATAAAAAAGCTTGCAATTTTTTTTGGTTCAAGAGTGGAAGAAACTGTGTCTGAATATCTTCACGTCACAAGTTCCAAATGTATTTTGGGATTACTGGATTATTATAAGCGATAATTGCTGATTACAATGAGATGTTCTGGTGGAAATAAGTTAGCAACTTATTTATAAAAAAAATAGGGAAAGTGCCCAAAAGTTTGTTCTTTATATGAACACTACTACCTACCAAGGAAGACCTCAATCTCATCAATAAATATTACAAAACAATATTATTTGGCAACCCATTTGGTTTAATGATTGAGACATCAGCTTCTACACTAAGGGTTCCGGGTTCGATCTCCGGGCAGTATAAACATTTGTGGGCATGAATATGTCTATTTGTATTCGTCTGGGTATTATAGAAATACCCAGACGAATACAAATAGACATATTCATTGTATTGTATAGCATATATGTATGTATAAAAAGTATTTAAGAATGTTTATTCGTTATTAAGCCCATATAACAGGCTAATGTTTAGTTAGATGCTAGATGGCGCTGTGTGGATGTGAGTGGATTTTATTTGTTTATTTATTATTATATGGACCTCTAACATCTTCCCGAGACTATGCAGTAACTTGCAGAGAAGCGCAGTGTATAGTCTATAGCATACGATTAATGGCTCCGCAGGCTGGCTTACCTGTAATTGTACAAACTCGTGATAGTTTAAAGACCTATCAGTTTAACATTATATTTCTCAACAAAGACTTCCTCAATTCTGACTGCGGCAAATGCGCAATGGGTTAAGTAGCAATTGTAGCGGTTGGCTCGATTAACTACTATTTAATGTCAGATCTTTGTGAAGATTACAATTGTCTTAAAACATAATCAAATATAATGTGCGGGCTTAATAACGTAGCAGCTAGCAAGCTATAAATAAATACATATCCACGGACATTTATACAGCGCCATCTACGAAAGGGTTTCGGGTTCGAAACCCTTGGCTTGGCTTAAATAAGTAACCGACATCTCAAGCAATACAAAGCACCTGTACAATAGGATAAATCGGTCTTCTTCTTCTTATCGAGTCGATATGGATTCACAAGTTAAATATGGTAACGCGACCGATATTGGCCCACTTTAATCGCCCTTTCATTTGCCATCCAGAGGTCTTGGAAACCGCACGAAGATGGACAGTTCGGGCAAGATAATAGGTGTTCCCAGTGGCGTGTACAAAGATTATGGGTAGGGTATGCAAAGTGAGTAACGCTAATCGTTAATTTATATTTTTGTCAAACTGAGTACTGTTGATAATAGCAGATCGCCTATGGTTTCCAATCTGTAAATGAAAATGGGCGAATAAGTGGGAATCATTTAATACGTTGGCGATTTTCTGGGTCGTCTGGACGCACAGGGTATGCACTGCTTATTTGCATATATGGAGTGTACGCCACTGGGTATTCCTTTGTCTGAGGGGCACCACATTGGGTATAAAAAGTATTTATTATTATTTCTTTCTACAGTTATTAGTTTCCTTCAACGCTTCATGTCATGGAAAAGTATATACCATCAGTTACACATCAGGTAAACGGATATGTTCGTCCCGATCACTGTATGAATTAAAATGCCTGCTTGCCTAACGTTAAAGCATTCAATATTGAGCTGCTTAAAAGTTCAGTCAGGACTTTTATCTGACCTACTGATAGCATTTAGCACGAAGTACAAAGCTAGCACAAATTTCGTAAGGCGAGGCTTGAAGGCTTGATCGGCGTCGCAGTGACTCATTGCCACCAGAGGGCGCGCCAACGCACACCACGCACCAACAAAGACCGTAATTTACCAAGGTTTTGAGTATGACTAGCATCAACCGTATGCTAATAAGCGTGTACTAGAAAAAATCCATATCGCTTTAAACATTTAATACTTAACTATTGGGCTGCATTATTAATATAACTATAATTTTATAATTTACTAGTTGACCCGACAGACTTCGTCCTGTCAGAAAAATTTGTAATGTGGCAGTGTTTTGTTCCTACCTTTTTTATATTCTTTGCAAAAATTATCCTGAACAGAACCGTCACCCTGGTAAAATTCGGTGTGAATTAAAGATAATTAAATAAAACACTATAAGCATTGAAAAGTAATTTTAATGAACTTTATATTATAATAGCAATAAAGCTCAAATTGATTCTACGTTTTAGTTAGAAAACGTTTGTATGGGAAAAAGAAAAGGGCTGTTTTTAGTGTTTTCCCGGCAATTATTCGTTTTTTTCCCGTAAGAACCATCCTTGGACTTCAATGAACATTTTAAAAAAAGAATAGGCCAAATTGGTCCAGGCGTTGTTGAGTTATGCGCTTACCAACACATTTGCGATTCATTTTTTTAATTTTTAATATATTATATATTTTAATATTTATATATGTAGATTATAACATGTGTACTATAAAATGTTGTAAGGAACCTTTGAATTTATTATTCCTCAAAAACATAAAAAATCTAGTCTACCAAAACTAGTCGTTGTCTTTGCCCAGTAATCACAGTTCCCATAATAGTGACTCATTTAATGCGTCAACCTTGAAAGGTAAAGACAAATGGACGTTTTGTATCGTGCACTTGATCTTTGCTTATTTCCCACGTAGACGGAGACGTTAAATAATTCCGACATTAAAGAAAATGTTATCAAATGGGTGCTCCCACTCGGAAAGGTCAACCGCCTAAAGGAAAATTAGTCACCGGATCATTTCTTTATTTACTAGGGTGAAGCTGTATATTTATAGTCATTTGCCGATACCCATAGGTGTTATGAAGTATAATAAATTCGACCCTCAATAAACTCGCGGAGACCGATTATGTGACGTCGAAATAGAATTTTTGCTCCGGCTAGAGCACGAAATTTATTCAAATTATATTTAACGGCAGATTATTCGTAGGAAATGGTAGGCGCGTCTGCAAAGGCAAAAATTTGAATGTATAATGTTTATACAGTTTGAAATTTATTAGTATTTTTTACGTCATTTGTATGTTTTGTGTGACTTGCTAACGAAGTTAATCAACTTAAAAATATTGTTATAAAAGTGGCGCCAAAAAAAATTCTAATTACGCGCATACTTTTTTTTTTAAAAAAACCTATGTTTGTCGTTCGACTTCAAGAAATATACTAATCCTGAAAAACAGGTGAAACTGAAATAACAATTGAAATTCTTGTTATTACGTTGGCGCCTAAAATAATCGACACGCGCATCCTTTTTCAAAAACATATATACACATGTTTGTGGTTTAACTGCATAAAAAGGATACTCCGAGGTGTTACTCCTATATAGAAAAAGCTTCACCAAAACAAATGAAAATGAAATTATAATTGCCATTCTAAGCAAATGAAGCTTCTATAACGGGGTCACCGCTATCATGTTTAAAGCAAAACTGCAGCCGGCAAAATAAGCCTTCGTACACTTGAATAGGCACGAAATACAAGCACCTGGTCTCCGATATTGTAAAGTCGATCGAGCGCGTCCGCGGCCAGACAAAGGCTACGGGAATATTGTTTGTCACAAAATTTATTACGGCAGGAGACAGCGGGCTGCGCACCCAATATATCAGCGGGAAGCGCAGACTCGCGCAAACATATTTACGTTCCGCCTCACCTTGCGCCGTCATACGGCCGTCTTTACAACTGCATGTTATGTTATTGAAAAATTTGGCATTTCAGTCGCTAGTTTTCAGCCGTGTAACGTTTTATATAGATTTGTTTTAGGCCACTTAGCAATCAAAAAGATTGCGGCTTACTTGGGGAATGCGACTCATAATTCACTCGCAATTTCTAAAAAGGCCTTAGTCCAAGGACTGCTGCCTTCTTGTTACGTAAAGATGTTCTGTCATAGTTTTTAGCAAATTCACTATTTGTCTTATCCTATAAATAACAATCTTCTCAGAATCACAATCAGAATCTTCTCCGCCATCAGTAAAACATCTAACTTATCCATAAACGACACATATTAGACGAGAGAAATAGTAAGATTGGGGGGCCAAGACGACCTCATTATTTGTTCAGTTATGTTCTAAAATATTATATGCCATAGCATACAACCTTTTTTTGAATAAAACAGTATAACAGTACATCTGATTCATATTTAGATTTGAACATTAGTATGTCTAAAATATTTGTTTTTATTAAAATTACGTTCATTTTATTAGGCATACTTAAGAAACTACGCTTGTTTGAAACGCAAAAGGAGACGGTTAAAAACCTGTTAGTCTCTTATACCCGGTAATTTCACTGGCTACAGTACCCCCTCCCGAAATACAAAAGTGTAACTCGCCTGGTTCCGGAATATATCTGGCATGCGAAGGTTCCTACTTAGACAACTCAGTATCGAGTACTTCACCATGTTTAAATATTTTCTTCAGAAATCAGAATCACCTTGAGCCCGGACGCATTGTGCAAGTGGAACAATGCGGGAAAATTTTGGCGTCCCGATGTCTCATATCGCCCCCAAATCTTACACACTTTCTTGGTTTAAATATTAAAAACAACAGATTGCCTGAGCGCATTTAATATTTAGACCGAGAGTTTACATTTTACTGACCTTTTTTCAAGTGTAATTAGTTTTAGCTGCTTTGTTGATACTTTACATTTTTGCTGATGTCTGCATGCTGGTAATGAAGATAGATGTATATATATAATAATAATAATTCTTTATTTCAAACATGTTAGATCCATAAAGTGTTAGTAAAGTACATTGAATTACTTATAACTATGTTAGTTTCAATTTCAACCATTTTTTTGTTCGTATTTCATTGCATCAGAATTTTGATGGAGTGTTTGTACATCACCCCATCATATTGATCAGTAATGACCCTCAGAATGGCATTGGGACTCCCACGTACTCTGCTGAGCAGTGAGGCTGCTCTTTTCCTTAAGCAGGCCGCAAAACCATCTACTCGTGCATCTGCGTACATACTAGATGCACTGCAGAATCGCGGGAGACCCATATATATACATATATAATACAGATTGTTATTTGGAGATTATGGAGATGCTCCTCATTAATACCTTAACATTTCCTCAAACTATTACTCATGAAAAAGAATAGATTTCAATTTAATTAAAAAAAAAACTTAAATTCAGTGATTCCTAACACTCACTAGTTAGACTAGCTTATCGATATAAGCATCACGCAATATCTGAGAACCAATTAATATCATCGAGTCCAGGTAGCTCTTTTATCGAAATTTAAAACAAAAACGCTATTTGAGGAGTTTCGAAGATATAGTTGATTTGTATTCCACGAATAACATACATTTGTGTATGGTAAAAAACCTTCAAAATATTGGACTGTTTGAAGTCGCAGTATACATGTTAGTAGTCCCTATGAGTTTTTATAAACAAACTCATAAGTCTTGGGTGATCAAACATATACGAAAATACCTATCTGAAAAACACATTTTAACTATTCAATCAAGAACATAGCAAGACTTACATAGCTCTTAGCTTTAAATATATTTAAGAGACTCCCAGGAACTACAATTTAATATTTAAAGAAAAAAGCTTGTTAACAAGCTTGTGAACTAGACAATTTAATTTCCAATATATATAATGATAGGGACAGCAAAAGAATTGCATCGCGCTCTGCGCTACTCGTATAAGGGTACAACAATTCATCAAAAACTAATTAAGTTGCGAAGCGTCAGTCCTGAACCAGTGACAGGAGATTAAGTTCAACTTTAATTACGTGGCACTAGGTAGCTTGCTATTTTACTACCGCTCTGCCTGCCTACTTCCTATCTCCCGTTATGGTTAGGGCTGTCAATATTTATGTAGACCCTGATGGTAAATGATTGCCCCCCATGTACACTCATTATCTTCATCAGCTCATTATACGTCCCCACCTAGGAGCACGTCATGACCCTACCCATAAAGGGTATAGGCCTTAGTCGTCCACACGGGCCTAGTGCGGATAGGCCGAATTCACACAACTTTCGAATTTCTTCGTAGGCGTGCAAGTTTCTTCGCGATGTTTTCCTTCATCGTGAGAGCGTCGGACAAACGTATTATTAGAAGAAAACACGGCTAGAAAAAGGATATCACTACCACGACGTCATAAACAGCCACGGGACCGACTCGGCGTTCACTATTGGCTATTTAACCAATGCATCTAAGTTTTATACGTTTTATGCTAAGTTTATGCTAAACGTATATTTTATTTTTAAATTCGAAAATACTTTGGTGCCTGGCGGATTTGAACCTGCACCTTC
>PQWD01001476.1:0-15605 GCA_019425675.1 Leucinodes orbonalis | reverse complement strand
CTGGGTCAGCTTACCATACTATCCATGCGTACTCAGGTTAGCAATTTTTGCAATACAAAAAAGTATCATTGGAATGTTTAAATGAAAGCCTTTGATATTTGACCATTTAACCCGTCTTTAGTGACCTTCGTGTGTGTTTTAAAAGTTTGGGCACCGCTATCTTTTTGAACGTATGTCGTATAGTGGGTTTCCATTACTATGGCGGCGTATCTTATGTAGAGCGCGATATTTCTTCTCTTTAATTGGCCGAATTCCATCGCGTTCCATGCGCTATCCTATTGCTTTATGTCCTCCTCCGGATTTGCGTGCCTGATAGAAACTGTAAATAATTTAAAAGCTTCTAATAGCAAGCCTAGTACTATGTACAGTGTTATATAAAATATCAGAAATTTGAATATTCTTATTTCTATGGTAAAGAATCTATATTATTTAACTTGAACGTATTAAATATATAATAAATGCAAAAGCCACGTTTCAAACAAGATAGCCGTATTTTATTTTATAACTTTATTAAGATATAACGCTCTTAAACGGAAAAATGCAATTGATGCCTAAACTGTTCAAGTAATGTAAGAAATAGATGATGACACTGGTAGCAAAAAACAATATTATTAACATACTAAGTAAATAACTGAGTGCAAAGCTTTGTGTAATATTAATGAACTACATCGGACTCGCTTTAATTATGCAGCGAAAAATTTTATACATATCTATATGGTTATAATGAACATCCAAAATCGACACCGGCCTGATAATCTGCGCTTAATTAAAACGTTCGCTGGATTAACTAACTATTATAGCGATATATCGTTGTCGTTCGTTGTAATCCAACATTATTCACAACGTATATGTGTGATTAAAGGATAATTATAGAACAGGCAGCAGACAAAGCATTTAGGTTCAACAGTTTTACTCCTAGGTGGTACAAACTTTCGAATATATTGATAAAATGGAACATTAACTTAAATAATTTGAATATACTGATATTGAAAAATTAACCTAAATAAATGACGATTTCATAGTCATTTTATCATTCAGACTGAGTATGTACATTTACTGTAGGGTTGTTATTGCCGAAAATTGCGATGTATCATTATAGCAATATTGTATTAAGAGATGGTGGTAAGCCATCTGATTGCAATTAAAACTCGTTAAACGTTTATCGTAGCGCAACAACACTGTTATTTTAATTGAAAAAACCGCAATCTTCAGAATGCCGATTAACGTTTTGTCAATTTCATAATCATCATTAGCCTATAAAGGCACACCGCAGTCCGCAGGACATAGGCCTTCCCGCACAGCATAGATATGGGAAATGGCCGTAAATATTATGAGATCGAACAGCTGAACATGCTTCGGAGCACGGAATCATCTTTCTTTTGGACAATCAGGTGATGCATGTATTAACCAAACTAGGAAAAATCGTACAAAGCGACTTTTTTCCGTGGGACTCCAAACGCTGTGCCCACTAGACAACGGAGGCAGTTTGATAATTGGTGTAAACACATAAACGATTGATTACATTATCATCATCATCATCAGCTCATTAAACGTCCCCACCGAGGGGCAAGAACCTACCCGTATAGGGTGATTAGGCCATAGTCGTCCACGCGGGCCCAGTGCGGATTGGACGACTTCACACAACCTTTGAATCTCTTCGCAGGCGTGCATGAGGTTTCCTCACGATATTTCCTTCACCGTAAGAGCGTCGGATAACGTACATATATTTTCGAAAATTCGAAAACACATTGGTACGTGTCGGGATTTGAACCTCAGCCCTCCCGGTAGGAGGCGATAGTCCACACCATTGAGCCACCGACGCTCTGATTACATTATGCTGAACTATAATAATAATAATTATATTAATAACATGTGAGTCATATAATTTTTTTGAATGACCAGATCTGCAGGCCGATCGCGCTTAATTTTGTCAGTAATTATAACGTTACACTTAGACCGCAATACAACTTTTTCGTCAATATCATATGCGCTAATTATTTGACAGTTAGTTCAGATGAATTGACCTTAACATTATGGTAATATCGAACATAGAAAATGTCAACTACAACAGGATCGGAAGGATATCGTTAATCGAAACGTTTCGTTTTAAAATAACACGATCGGCCTGCTGGATTCTAAGTTTTTATATGTTCAATATAGACATGGAGTAGATTATTAAAAGATGTTAGGCTTTTATGCTCTAAACTGGTTTATGGACAAATATAACAAGCCTATTTAAATTTTTGAATTTCAAATTTATTAGGAAAATAATATTTGTATCTTATGGAATCAAAGGTCTATATTAGCAAGGACATCCAGACATAGAAACAAAAAATAAGCATGATGTCTTTTTTCATAAATATCATTACAAAAATTACCAAACAAAATAAAATTAAAAGCACAGAAAGGGAAAACAGAATTTCTTTTGTGAGATCAAAAACAATGTCAGCAACTTTGTTAAGACAGTTTTATTTTTTAATTGTCTACCAGAAATGATATGGCTTGACATCAAACATAATTATCCAACGTTTTCTTTCAGTAAAACTTGTTGTTTTTGTCTCTTCTTATCTAAGCTGCATGGGACTTTACCATAAAGTGGCACTTTATAGGCTGTTTATAATGATCATTAAATGTACTACAACTTTGTTTAAAATATTATTTAAAAAATTAAGAAATTCATCAAGAGTACAAGTATGTTCTACGCAACTTTTTTACTATTTTGCTTTAACTTTTAATTTATCTTTTTTTTACTATATCTTAATACCTAGTCCTAGGCATGCACGTATAGTGTCAACAAAAGTAAAAGCACTCAAATGAGTATAATATGATAACGCTATACTAGAAGATCATTATACCTCGAAGCGGTACTCAGATTTCTTGTACAAATAAGGAAGCTATTCAAAAGACAGTAAGTACGTAGATTTTATGACTCCTCTACGAGTGAAAAAAAAAAGATTTAAAGACATTTTTACTAGTGTAAACTATATATGCTTTACATCCGTATTATCCGTATTATTGTGCTTGTATTAATCTGTATTATTTGACTGCAGTCAAAGATTTATATTGAAGTTCAGTTTTCTCATGCTCCTTGCTCTTTCAACTTTCGTCAAAAATATAATTTCATTCATAGATTCCACATCTGTATTCACACGTGTACTTTAGTAAGGCTTAAGCCATATTTTGATAGCACAAATAATGTTGTTTGTTTATCCAATAAAGTACCAATCAGTATCTTGAAGTTGCCCTTAAATGTGTACAGATGACGATAATTATGTTTTGCGTAAATATCAAACGGGCAAGCAAAGGGAGACGTCACGTGAATGTTAATTCGTCCCGATTAGTATTCAAGGCGAAACAACAACTAATAAAAAGGAGGCGCGCCGTGGGGAAAATTGAAAATATCCGCAACCGTCAGGAAAATGAGGCGGGCTCTTCTCGCGGGCGTGAAATTAGAATCCCACCGCGTTTCGGACGCGCGTCACGTGGCCCCAAAGTTTGTTTACGTTTCCATTTGATTATAATCTACGCGGAATTTTCTTAACGAGCGATAGATATGCTTATAGTAAAGTTTAGAGGCTTTTTTAACAGGTTTGCACCTGCTTTATAAGATTCTGATAGAAACCATTAAAACATAAGGAAAGGAAAACTAGGGACAAAGATACAAACGCACAAACAACCAAATAAAAGACTTTCTATTATCTTCCCGCTATAGTTATTGAGCAAATGACGTCCACTATTCCATACAGGGCAAATAGCATATATCATTGAATTTTAAGATCGTAACCGCCGCATTAGTCAATGTGTGGTTGCGTGGCCCCTGACACTCCTATTGCTTTTTGGAAAAATACTCTTCATGCTATTGTATAGTTGAGCTTAGCTTGGGTAAGACAGCTTAATCTTTAAATAAAATTGGAGTGTTTGTTTGTGATATTTTTTTCTTAATGCTAATGAACATAATATAAACGGAACATACGCAATATAACAATCTAAATAAAAATTGTCTGTCTGTATGTTTGTTCCGAATAATCTGACCTAGTCAGTAGTAGTCAGTAGTAATCTCAAATTTGGATGGGACTGTTTCGGGAGGTAGCTGATATAATAAGGAAAAAACTTAGTCTTCTTTTATTTTTGGCAAACCTTTTTATTACGAAAAATAAAATAATGTATATCCTTATTTTAGGTTATGTTCTACTGCAGGAGAATATTTTATACCGCGGGTAATACTACGGGGAACAGCTAGTTAAGGATATGTTTAGATTTATTATTCGGAATAGCTGACGTAAGTGCTGAAAATGGTAGATGACTGTCTCTATATCCAAACACAAAGTGCCGGTGCATTCTAACAGTTCGCTCAACGCAGTAATGGAAGTACAATTATGAAGACTGAGCTATGATGGACTGTATTACGTAACTGCAGCCTCGAATGGCTTTGCTTTATTACTCATCAGATTCTACTGAAATGTTTATATGGTGGTATGTGTTTACTCGTAATATCACATTAATAACTCGTTCTGGTAATCCTTTAGATATTAGTACCGTGTATGCTACTGTTGAAGATATATACTTTTCTTACTATATCTCCGAAGGATGAGTCGGAAATAGCATAGTTTAATTACGATAAATAAATGCATGTAATACTCCGCTAGAGGGCTAGCACATCAGCTCGGTTGACGGGCAAGTCAACCAACTATATCAACGGGGTAGTCATCGTGTGGGTGATTGAAGACTATTATATGGGACTCCATACTTGTGCTTCGAAATGCACGTGAAGCCGATGGTTGCAGCTACTTTCTTGCGCTTAATTGAAGCGACTTGCAAGATATTTGATACTAAGTTCCTAATTTTTTTTGTTAGATTGACGCAGATATCCTACCATACCCTACATACTAAGGCTGAAATCTATCTGCGCTCGCCAATTGCCCGGTGAAGCTGTAAAGGCCATCTGCGGCCAATAGCAGTAATCAGTTCGAGAAAAAAAACCCTACATACTGACAGTTTGAATTAAGAAAGTGGCCAGTAGTTCCTTTTTGAATTTGGAATGAATTTTAGTTTAGTTCTTCTTTAACATATATATTATTTACTTTTTAATTGAGTACGTATATCTCCAGCCAGCATTATGGTACAAAACATGGAGAACCATAGTTCGTGTGCAGTGCTCGAGCCAGCCAGCAAGTGCACTCTACGTTTGCGGTTCGAACGCCACTCATTCAAATGAGCTAGGTATTTGACCGGCTATGCTCCAATACCAGAGTCGTTACCTTTTTTTCTTTCAGCGAGCTGCCTTTTGAATTTGCGTCGATTAATCCCCTTTTAGCAATGAAACGAGTGGATTTGTTGTGTCTGGAGCTATGCGGATATTCCATTTGTGAACTAGTACGGCATTCGTGTAGTGAAAATGAAAAAATATTTATTTCAGTTCTTTACACAGTCATTGCTTTCGATGACGTATTATATTTTAGGATATTATACTATATAAAATTTGTAATTACCGATAAATGTGTTAAAATAGTTGTTTTAAGACAAAAAACTTGGTATCTATCTAGAAGTCTTGCTTACCTAATTATAATCAATATACCGAACATTAAAATTATGTGACCTTTGATAACATTTTCCGTTTATCTTATATTTTAGTACCAAATGTCCAAATAGCCGCCGCTCAGTAATTCAGCTACAAATTCCCATTAAAAGAAAAACATTATAAGAATATAGTGTTAGCCTGCAAGATATGTGATGTGTAGGTACCTACATGCGTGGGCCTCCTACATTTTATTAATAATAAAAAATGCCATCACTAGTAAACTTAACATAAATGAATATATTCACGAATATTGCACATACCATCCACTTTGCTGTAATTAATCTTTAACGCCATTGTTCTCGTTTGTTGGGTACCGTGCGTTGTTTGTATTAATTTACTGGCAGTAATATCGGGTCGGCGGGTTAAGGCACATTAGCATGTTCAATTGTAATCTCGGCTATGGTAATGCTGGCCAAATACGCGGTGCATGCATTAAACATGCGCCCGTGTCCTGGCACATGACCTGCCCCGGGCGTTTTGCGATGTCCCGTTTTCCAACAATGCTACCAGAAATAGTCGAGTGTACACTCAAACAATTCTGTAAGTCAATTCACTTCAATTGTACTGTGTATTTTTCATCTGTAACAATTCACTGTTGGTTATTTAATGATATAAATATTACGCGCTGTTTTGTCGACCCATGTGGTTGAAATGTGTGGAACAAATAGATGTCGGCTATAACAGCAAGGGTACCCGGTTCGATCCCCGGGCAGCACAAACCTTTGTGTGCATGAACATGCTGTTCTCTGTTTGGTATTGGTATGGCTGCTTTTATTTATAATATGTATGTATTTACAAAAAATATACAAGTATGTTTATCCGTTGTTTAGTATCCATATTACAGGCTAATACTTAGTCTGGGGCTAGATGGTGCTATGTGAATGTCAGTGAATATATATTCTCGATCTTGTTCTACAATAACATTGTTATATCATCAGTAATACGACAGTTGGAGGCGCAATTAGTCCAGACCGCGCTCACAAATTCCATTACTGATAGAATAGGGCTCGAGAGCGCAGCAAATATAATCTGTGGTATTATTCATCCATTAATGGACCAACAGCGTGAGATGCCCTCCAATCTGAAATTCAAAATTTCTTTCAAAACAGATTCCTAAATGGAAAAATATCATCGCTAAAGTCGATTACCGTAATATCTTTTACTTTCCTTCATGCTGTTGGCATTCTTTTTAAAGTTGATTAGATGAGATTTGAATAAATCAAAATTAATGATATGTAAATGTATTACAAGTTAGAAGACGGCGAAATAGAAAATAGAACAAGCTATTCAGTAACGTCTCACTTAAAGATAGCCAGACAATGTAATTGAATTAGATTTTTATCCCAGTTTCACAGGGCAAAGTTTTATTCTGGTTTATTACTTCAAGGCGTGTTCTCTTCTTATTCACGTACAAAACATATTTTATTTCGGTGAAATTATTTGAAGATCTTGCTGGCGGTGCAACGGTATTGTGAAGATGGAATTCTATTTGTAGATGTCCATTTGCGGAGGCGTTTCGTTACATTTCTTGGCTCATATAATATACAGACACGTATTTGGTGATATATTAAATAATATTCATTATTGTAAATGTAATAGAAAATTATTATTTATTTATTTGATATGCTAAACATACAAAAATATGAAATGTAATGTTACTATCTATATACATACCTATAACATTTGAAAACTTTATTTATTTTTCTATAAAGTTTTGAAGTAAAGAAAACAAAATTAAACATATTAATATTTAATAATATCATAATGTTTTCCTAGTAGCAAGCCAGGCCCGGATACTATCCAATGATAGTAGTCATTACATCCCCTAATCCGCATTTGGCCCACGTGGTGTGTTTCGGCCCAATTTTCCAGTACACATGCTGTGTGGTAATTAATTTAAATTCAGTGTATGTCACACACTTCTACTATTGCGATTCATTAGTTATTTTTAGTTCACGAATTAGTGGGTTTACTGCCCTTTCAAATCAATATAACAATAATATTTCTATGACTTTTCTAGTACAAAAATGCTAACGTATCTTTATAGTAATACAGATATTTTAAGGTAAACCTCCTGGGCTCTAATTCCGCTATTTTTTATCAACTGTCAAACGAACGTTAAATAAGTAGTAGAATACCAATTAAGAATTTCTACAAACAATTGAGACAAAATAATTAGTTCTTGACATTCTTTGATAGTAATGACAGTCATCAATAAACTTACTAGACCAAGAAACGTCAAGCAAAAAATGTCCGAGCCCCGTGACACATAGAGTACAAAATTAAAACCACGAGCATACTACTAAGTCATTATGACATGAGTAGCGCGCAATATATATATGAATGAAAATTTTGCCTAACTGACGTAATGGGCAGACTGTTGCAGCAGAACTTTTAAGTGAGATTGTGCATTTAGATAGTTATTTGTTTAACTATGATTGAGATACAAAAAATATAGAATGGTGCATTATAAACTTTGCAGTATTAGGGTATAGCTTTTACTAAGCAGAAAGTGCGCATTTAGATTCCACTAGTGCCATTTCTAATTCGCCAAAATGGAATCACGATCACCCTCTTCGAATAAGTACATGGTCTAATGAATTTAAATGTTATTCAATTAAATGCACATGAATTATTCAGCAAAAAAATGTTAATGTGGAAAAGAAGCAGCCTCCGCTGTTGCTACGAATTTGAGACTTTTATTTAATACTTTTATTAAGAAGTAAAGTCTCTAAGAAAAGGAATATGACTTAAATATTCTCGTATACTAGCTTAAGTTCTCTAAAAGTATTTTAAAATAAATTTTCGTTTTATGAAACGAATAAATAATAGTGAAAATAAAAGTGACTAGGAATTGTTTTAAGGAATTCTGTTAAATTGTAACAAATTCAGAATATCCTTAATTAATGAATATGGGAAAAGAAAAAAACCTAACTTTTCTTGAATGGAAAGTACAAATATAAGCAAAATATATTACAAATAGAGCGTCGGTGGCTAATTATTGGTGTACATTTGCTGTGCTACTGATTCACATTATATGTAAAATAGTGATAGTAAACTAGTATAAAATGGATTGACGCAATTAATTGTTTCCTAGTTCCTATTCAATCTATATAACTTATCAATAGTAATAAATCCTCATTAGGATAATGTTGTTCTGACGTCGAGAATTTTTCCTCTCAATTGACATCATAGTTTATTCTACACCCGTTTCCTTAGACAAGTGTTTTACATAGAGGGAACAGCCAAGTTCTAAGTAGAAATATAAAAGAGCATTGTAAACAAATGGAATAACAAGATTTATGGCGAACTACTTAAGCAGGCTATACACATTTCCGAAAAATTGAAAAGTTTGACTCTACAGCTATTTATATTACACAAATGATGTTAAAGTTGAAAATGAAAACCAAATATGGTGTAATGGTTGAGAAATTAGCTCCTACTCTCAGGGCTCTCCTATTTTCTATGCATTTTATGTATTTATTTGCAAAAACAATATAAATGTTGTTTGTACGTTAGTCCCCATAGTGGGAGTTCCCAATATGGGGGGGAGCTCTTTTCTAAAATTTATGATTAAAGGCGCTGTGTTAGCGTATCTGAAAGCTGTAAAGACCATCTGCGGCCAATAGCAGTAGTCAGTAGTAAATGATTGTAGATATTATTTATAATTAAACTATGATTAATCACAGTGATCCCAGTTTGAGAGCAGAATATTCAGTTTGCGACGGTACAAACCTGCCTTATATGAGTGACTGTCCTTTGATTGTTTTAAATTTTTGATTAGTTTTAAATTTACACCATAAAAAGGGAAAAGTATGTATCACAATTATTTTGTTAAGTGCTTTGTTTAACCGGGCTGAAACTGCTCTTTTAGACTTGGATGGAGATATCTAGCGATATATTACAATTCGTCACAAAACTAAGCCCACATAAACTAAGGAAAGTGCCATAATTCATAATTTACCATTAAAAAAAAATCTCCAAAAATCCATAACCATCCGTTCAGTGCCTGTTGACGAATCTCATGTACTCGTGTATTATCGAATATTTGTGGTACTGGCTGTGGTTATGTCCCCTATATTGGGATCACCAAAATAGGGGACACAACAACATGACATGTGATTGCAATAAATTGTAAATTAAATATAGACCTTATCATCGTAATGTGTTTTGGCACTCGTTTAAAATAAATAGTATAGTATAATTTTAAGACAATCATTACATGTTTGTTTTTATTAAATAAGTTTGATTTTTTCAATAATGTTATTTATGAATGTAAAACATTACTGAGTAAAAGCGCCTTAAAGCGGGTGGCCAACGAACCGCGCACTCACATTTGTATTGAGGGTGAACGCTCGCTAAAGAACTTGCATTTCTGCAAGTTCTCAGTAATCATTGTCGTCGAAGTATTTTATACGTCTATTGGTTTGAACATTGCAATGTATTTGTTACTAGAACTGAATTGGCACTTATTGTTCTGTCTGCATTAGCACAAACTGATGCATTTAAAAGCTAGGACCACTTTGTGATAAGAAAACAGATAAATGTGGAGATATTCGATGTTTTCATCACTCAATCAATTTATGAAGACTGAAAGGGCGGAAAAAGGTGATAGAAATAATAATGCTCAATAAAAAAGGTGATAGAAGAAATAATAATAGGACTATGATTTTTACTCCTCTTCGTTGTCTCGTCTTCTTGTCGTCCAAATCCCTTCTTGTCGTCTAGTCAATTGTCTTAATGTATTTTTCTATATGTAAGTGTCCATTCGTAGTCGGCCAGTCATGTCTGTCGAAGGAGGCTGGACGCCACGACAAAGACCCTTTTTTAAATATTATGAATATATTTGTGTGGTGTAATGTTTGAGGTATGGGCTTCTACACCAAGGGTTTTAGGTTCGATTCTCTGGCAGTACAATCATTTGTGTGCATGAACATGTCTGTATGTATTGGTCTGGGGGTTTCAATGTATAATGTTTGTATTTACAAATATATTTATCTTTCTCTTCAAACTTTTGCAGTTCACCTCTGGACATATCCCGGTCCACTGTTTACCTCATTCAGCCTCCTCTGCGATCATTTGCAAGTCGTCTGTAAATCGGGCAGGTGGGCGCGCTATATATGTATGTTTATCCGTTGTTTAAGACCGTACTAAAGGCGTCGAGCTTAACATGGGTCATCCCCATGGATGGTGGTCGGTGAATATTTATTTATTCATTGATTTCTTTAAAAGTATGATTGAAGCATTTTTTTAATTTAATAAGAAAGTAGCAGTTTAAATAGCTTCATTATCAAAATCACTCTCCATCAATAAAGTCCCTATGTCGAAAATTGAGGACTTATAATATTTGGTTTCTGATAACGTCTAAAATCCTCAAGTAAACCATTCTATGCCAAGTTGGATGTGGGTAGATATACGTAATGCCCTATTCTTAACGCCGCGTTAGTAGGTAGAAGAATAACAAAGGGACAATCTTAGGGGCATCGTCCTGGACCCACGCATAAACTCCTATGAAAATACACTCATTTTCCTAAAAGGGTCCTCAAGCCGTCAGTATCGCAAATGAAATGAACATTGTTAAGAGGACTCAAATAAAAAAAATATTTAAGGAAAAATCTCAGGTGACGACTTGTTACTTACACGTGTTGTGGTTTCGAATGAAAATATTTCGTGATATTTCTTTCGATGCGCATTTTTTTATTTAAACTGTTCTATATCCACGGGTAAAATATATAAGACAAAGAAACATACGGGATAATCTCAGTACTATCTCGTTTCATTGCGATTAATACGAGTATGTTGTAAAAGCAAAAGAGATTTCTGCTGAGTCATTCAAGTTAGATTTTTCAAATTGCGTTTTATTGAAAATTAAATTCCGTTTTCCATTATTTCCATAAATTGGTTTTGATGTTTTACATAATCATCAAATATTAAATAAAATATCAACTAAGTAAATGATTTCATGTTCTCTCCAGATAAGGCACAAAGTCAATAAATTCCTCTCAATGATATTTAAAATCATTTATTCAAAGGAAACTCTCCTGTTAATTTTAATTAACGTAAAAAGCGTACAAAAGCTAAAACTTAATAAAAAACTGGTTTGTTAACGAGGCCAAATTCGAAAAAGTATACAATTGGAATTAAAATTGTGTGCCAAAATATAAAAATAAACCTTCGCAGATCAGCAAAAGCATGAAATACGTAAGGAAATCATAATAATCTGAATGAAGCAATTAATGTTTGACCGTTTTAAGAATAAATACCGATGTAACTTTTCAGTTAATTTGGAAAATACAATTAAAGTGAAGGATAGGCAAACGAAATAGGTACAAGCTTTGAAGTAGGAGCACGTCAGCGCCCTTCCCAATATTATCTTTTGTGAACTTTGTAAAAAGTGATGAGTTCATGAAAATTAATTAAAGCAGAGGCGTGTACAACATAATGAAGTATGAAAATAAGAAGCACGCGATTAAATCGTGCTGATCTGAGTAATTGGGAGTGTCCTGTTGTTATTCTTGAAAATGTTTATCTTGCTCTGTCATATCCTTGTTAGAGAGAGAGGCTCTTAGTGATTCAAGGATCGGTAATGCTAGAATCGCAGGCCAGATTCCGCGTTCGATCGACCGTGACTCCTCCGGTATTTGGAGGCTTGTTGAAGTGGCGAGCACTTGACGTGAAGCCGAGTATTGTGCTAGAGACCGAACCGCCCGTTGTGCTTCAGATAACCTTTGGCCCAATATTTTGATTGAACCGATGTAATGCAGCAAGGTCGCAGTCATTGTGCCGCCATTGTGCGCGACCCGATCTCATTTGGAGCATCCAATTATTGTAAACCGAACGTTATGAAAGCTATCCATCAATGTAACAATAACAGTCTATTGGGTGCCTTTGAGAAATACTCTAAACGGATCGTTATCATTCCAAATCTTCGTTTTGTTGTTTACTTGAGTCGGGGCCCTTCTTTTAAGCTAACTTTGATAAAGCTTTACACGTAGATCATATATTATGGTCAGCGATAAAAGATCTTGCCATCTGTCATAAAAACTCAGATGATGCGATTCACAGGACCAAACGTTTCAAATTTGTCTAACAAATTTGAAACGTTCTGAAAACCTCATTATTGAAAGTCCTTTCCTTTTGTATTCTGCAGCAACAAACAAACAAAATAATAACCGACTAAACATTATTCACAACATACACAGAATCCATTTTAGTTGCGGTGGTGAGGTTCAGAACTCGTGCCGCGTGAAACAATTACTCGTTTCGCAAATTTCAAACATCTAAATGTGTTTCGGTGTCCTCTTAAATTTAGCTTAATTCCTTAGACCGCAGATAAGGGTGTGTTCCCGAAGGATGCACGGCGCTCGGGATTCGAGTATGCCTTATCATGCCTCGAATTACAATGTCAAGGAGATGAAATAAATTATTTATTAAACACTGAATTAGGCACGACGTATATTTAAAGGTACAGCGAATTGTGGATATTTATTAATCTTTCATCCCGCTGGATGGTTGGGGGATGATGTGCACTGATTGTGATGTACTATCCGGTTATTTTTTGTTGAAAACACTTTTTGTTATTTAAGCAAATTATGTTTACAAAAATCGTTAAAAACTGTTATAAGAAACATATTTTTTATTTAAGATCATGATATTTTTTTAACCCTTTGACCGCCAATGACGCATTAAACCACTAGACACAATGGATTTTCTATTGTGGCTGAATTCCCAATGTTCAATGGGTTAAACAATCTTAATAATATGACATTAATTTACGAGCAAGCAACTAGGAAAAGATACTGTAGAAGTAGTAGTCTTACACACTTTTTTTTTCCCAAGGCACAAGGCAAACAAATGCATTCATATTTTAACAAATCGAAGTCCACAATAATCACTTACTAATATATGCTTTAATAATAAGTGACCGAAATCGCATCATTTAGATGAATGCCGCCGGAGGTCACACTCAATTATTAAAACCAACTGGTCGAAACGTTTAATTGCCCCGTGCTGTAATTTAACCTGTCAAATCTGACGTTTGCTGTCAACAGAGGATCATCGTTTATTTTGTACGACCTTTTGTCTTAAATTAATGGTGACATCTCAAAAGTAAACAGAGCTTTTAGATTTGTTTTGTTTTGTAATTTGTAAATTTCAAGGGCAAATACGACACGTACTTCTTTTTCATAATTCAAACGTATTACTTTTTGGTAAAATGATTAAAGTAGCACATTTATTGCACAGAGCGTCAGTGGCTCAATGGTGTGGACTGCTGTCTTCCGATCGGGAGGGCGCAGGTTCAAATTCCGCCTCGTATCAATGTGATTTCGGATTTTCGAAATTATATATACGTTATTCGATGCACTTACAGTAAAGGAAAACATCGTGAAGAAACCTGCGCACGCCTGCGAAGAGATCAAAGGTGGGTGATGTCGTCCAATTCGTCCAAGCTTTAAAGTCCTAAATTTTGATTGCACAATGCACGAATCAAATCAATTGTTACGCTGCATTTGTTTACTGTACGTGTTCTTCAAATGTCTATAAATCAATATTATGGTCACGGCTGTATGTTCTCTTCCTTAATTTCCATTGAAAATGTAAAAAATAAAGCCATTATTATGATAACCTCGACCGTTCAAATAGAAAAGTCAAGGGCGTAAGTACAATGTTATTGTTTCCTAAAGGCGCGCGGGCGCATCAAATATAGCAATAAATTTAAATGTTTCAGTATGAATGCTATCGATCATTAAAAATATTAATTGGGGTCCCGCGAGAGCTATTAGCGGAGTGTAGGTGCGACGTAGGATTCAATCGTTAATTATTCAAGACAAGGCTAAAATTAAAAATAGTGAATCATTTATTTCTGCCTTTTTAGTTTTTGTGGGATTGACAAGACAAATAACATATTAAGTTCTGTTTTTATGTTTCTCTTGCTCTTTTACCTATTGCAGTCTACTGTTGAACTTAGGTCTCCAAGTAAGAGTTCTACAAGACTGGATTGCTTTGGAAGTTTAGTTATCAAATTATTAAATAGAATTTAAAAATATTGTTATTATTTAGTAGTCAAGAGCTTCTGTTTCATCATTCAATTCTCCAAAACTTACTCATATTGTATTTAGTTTTGATATTCTGAATAACATACGTATAAAGCCAGCAATAGTATAGATAACATATTAAACAACATCGATATATTGTAACAGACATTAGTTTCATAATATGAAATGATATCAGCCTCAAAATAGACTTAGTAGCAACGGAACCTGATGGTTATAATTTGTTGAGCATAATTCGATCGATAATTTGTTCGAGTACAAAGATCTGTCGAAAAAAGTTGATTTATTTATTTTTAAGGAAGTTAATGATAAATGGAAGTCTCAACAAGCTATTTTATATGCAAGCTCCTTAAACACCCTGATTCATCAAACGAAATGGGCTTTACTATTTACGTTTTATTGAGAATCGTGGCTAACCTCGCGCAATTCTAGGCAATACCAGGTGTGATTATATTCACGACTTGAGCTACAGAGCAATCAAACATTATTATTGGCGAAGGAACCATTTGCAGAATGCTCCTTGGCATAGAATTATAATGTGTAAGGAAAATGTACTCTCTGATCAAAGCGATGAGAGAATAATTCCAATGATATGTCGATGACAGAACGTTACACAGTGCTAGTACACAAACTGCTATTAGATTTAAAACAAATAAAGTAAGTATGTTAAGAGGAGGTTCGTTACATTCGGTGAAAATACTACGATACTACAAATCATCATTTCATCATTACAACCTAGAAAGTCCACTGCTGAACGAAGGCCTCCCCTAATGATTTCCACGCAGACCGATCCTTGCAGTTGACATGCATCTGCTACCCGCCACCTTAACCAGATCATCAGTCCATCTGGTTGGGAGTCGGCCTACGCTTCGTTCCGTTACCACAATGTACCTTAAGTATTAATTATTTTGCGTCGTAGGTTTAAAACATTCACAAACAATGTAATCTACTTTTCAATAGAGTGTCCACAAATA
>PQWD01001475.1:0-25845 GCA_019425675.1 Leucinodes orbonalis | reverse complement strand
CAAATCCAGGCCCTTGGACCAATAAACAATAATTCCAATTCGTAATAACAACCGAACTGAGCCATTCCGTCCCATTCTTATCTTAGAAATAACAATAACAATTCTGCTATGTTTACAACTTTGGAGTCAGCATTCGGATCTTCGGATTCCGTAAACATAAATAGCGAAAACTGATTATCATAACGGTTTAAGCCAACTTGTTGGTTGAATGTTGCTTATTTACTCTTACACCTACTGTTATTATCTGTATGTTCAAACTCGAAGAAACAGTCGTTAGATTCACTGTTAATTTGGTGAACTTCTTATTAACTTCGTTAGCAGTTTGTATATTCTTTGTCTATAAAAGTGTTTAAGGTGATAAAGGTGTATTGAAGGTTAAGGTTATATATTGAAACATGTAATAAAATTTTAAATATAAAATTTAGTGGAAGTCAAGTCGCTAAGCCGGATAAGAAATTTGGTGGAGCGAGATATTTGTCACAAAATGTGTGGAAACCTATGTGCAGCAGTGGACAGCAAAAGATTAAGAAGAAAAAGGAAAGTAGTTAATCTAACACTTGAATTCTAATTGGCAGAATGTCTATTTGTAAAAACAAAAATCCAGAAGGGTAGGAAACTCTATTGACCAATGTTACGCACGGCCTATATTCTTCCTTTGCTGGTATTGGTTGTTCGCCGTGAGACTGAATTAGTGCAACACACTAAATTTGGCACCTACGCACCATAAGTAAAGATTAATACATTCTTTTACCAGTTAATATTACGTCCTTGGCTTGTCTAATAAAGTGTGTATTGTACTTGGTTCGATAAACGCATAACTCGTAATTATACCGTTTTGTTTATATAACTGTATGAAAGTATTCAAGAAAGGTTTTTGTGCTATCTTGACTATAAGGCACTCCAGTTCTCTGATGATGTGCATCGTTGCAAACGCTACCCACTTTCTCACTTTTGAAATAAGGCGAAACATCAATGACATTTGCTTTTGATGAACATTGTTAATGGGTCCATTGATTGCAGTGAGCTGCTATTTTCAATTGGATTGAAGCATGGCCATCCGGGATTGCGTTGGGGTAAAACTTCAAGTGCCTTCTGCACGCACTAACTATCGCTACAATGCGATCCTCAATCGGGCTAGTGGCTTTTAACCGGCTCCCGCCCGAATAGACTTGTTATGGACTAGTACTCCATCACTCAAACGGCTACTTGCAGAGCGTGATTTCAATAAGACAATTCAAAATACAAAGTTTTGTGGTCAGCACTCTTATCTCATTTTGTTTTATATTACAGCTTTTCTTCTGTATGTTGTCAAACTTATAGATGGAGACTTGTTTTAGCATTTATTTGTGTAAATTTTATGTTGTTTTTCTTCCTTGAATATAAAAAAATAAACTGTCTCTAAAGGTATCAGACAATTGAAACAACTTAGATATGTTTAAATAAATTATTCTCAGACATCAGTCCGAACCAGTAGTACGAATAAAACAAATTTGACATTCATAAGCGTTGTTTTGGACTTACACTGAATAAATATATTTGATTTTGGCTATAAACTCATAAATTGTTCAGTAGAATGCAATACCACTTTTCTTGTTTTTATATCGCCAGTAACTTACCAATGTCCAAAACGAGGAGATGCCTCAAGTATTATCTGTAGACATTTTGAAGTACTCATGAAATCAAAAAAATCAAAATCAAAATCAAAATTCTTTATTCAAATTAGGCTTACAAAAAGCACTTATGAACGTCAAAAAATATACAAAAATATAATAAAAAACAATTAAAAATACTAAACTAAAAATATGAATTTTGATGCTTTGAAAAAAAGCGCTTCAGTGGATTGGCCTGTTGAGAAAGAAGCACCCAAGAAAACTCAACAGTGTAGCCTTTTTAAAAACAATTACTTAATGTAACAATATATCATAAACACTGAAATAGCTGAGCAATTTAAGACCAAGGATTTTTATCACATAAATATTCGTCAATAGTGTAGTACCCTTTTTTAGAAAGGTGGTTTTTTATTCTAGCTTTAAACATGTGTAAAGGTAACTCGACAATATTTTGCGGTACCTTATTGAAAAACTTTATACATCTTCCTATAAAAGATTTACCTACTTTATGTAGTCTCAAGTCCGGAACAGCAAGTTTGTTTCTATTCCTAGTATTAAAATTGTGTGAGTCACAATTTTTTTTAAAGGTATGATAGTATTTACGGACGTAAATTAAATTTTCATAAATATATTGTGATGCTACAGTCATTATATTTATTTCTTTAAAAAGTTCCTTAAGAGAGTCACGGGGTCTAAGGTTGTAGATAAAACGAATAGCTCTTTTTTGTAGTACAAATATTGTATTAATGTCGGCAGCTGAACCCCACAACAGTAGACCATATGACATGACACTATGAAAATAACTGAAATAAACCAATCTTGCTGTTTCTACATCTGTCAAAAGCCTTATCTTCCTAACAGCATAAGCTGCCGAGCTAAGTCTACCAGCCAGTGATTCAATGTGAGGCCCCCATTGTAACTTTGAATCTAAAGTTATACCAAGAAATGCAGTGGAGTTTACAAGTTCCACTTGATCATTATTCAGAGTTATGTTGGTCTCGACCTGCCTTACATTGGGCATAGTGAATTTTATACATTTAGTTTTTTTTGCATTAAGTAAAAGATTATTAGCAGTAAACCAATGCATTACTTGAGACAGAGCTCTATTTACATCGTCAAAAGTCGCCTTACGTCTGTTAACATTAAAAATCAATGACGTATCATCAGCAAATAGAACTATATCCGAAAGACTTTTACAATAGTAAGGGAGGTCATTTATATATATTAGAAATAATAGAGGGCCTAAAATTGAACCCTGGGGTACTCCCATGCGCAAAAGGGCACCATGCGACTTTGTGCCATTAATACAGACTTTTTGAACTCTTTCAGAGAGGTAAGATTCTACAAGACTCAATGAGCATTCTGATACACCGTAATGTCTCAACTTTAATAAAAGTGTTTTATGGTCGACGCAGTCAAAAGCTTTAGACAAATCGCAAAAAACTCCTATTGCATCATGTTTGTCCTCCCAGGCATCAAAAATATGCTTAATAAGTGCAATCCCAGCATCAGTAGTATTTTTATTTTTTGTGAAGCCAAACTGTTTCTCATGTAATAATTTGTTAACGTTAAAATGTGAAAGCAACTGATTGAATATAATTTTCTCAAATATTTTACTTAATGCAGGTAAAATAGATATGGGCCTAAAGTTAGATGGATCACTTTTATCACCGGATTTAAATAATGGTATTAATTTACTGTATTTCATTAAATTTGGAAAGAGACCTTTATCTACACAAGTATTAAATATCAATGCTAGATGGTTACTATCAATAATTACTTTTATGATATGAGTAGAAATACCCCATAGATCTTCTGTTTTTTTAATATTTAATTCCTTGAAAGTTTTGGTTATTGTGTCTGGAGTTATGTGCTTAAAGCTAAAAATTTTTTTGCATTCAGAAACACTAGATGTCAAAAGAGAGCCAGCAATGGAAGAGCTTGAATTTAAAGTGCTGGTTGTTTCAATTGGAATATTGGTAAAATAATTTTATGACTTTATAAACACTATTTTTACAAGCATTAAATTTAATTTAAGAACATGTCCAAGTCAAAAATTTTCCTTCCCTACCGCATCTTTTTAATATTAATGACACCTGTACCTTAAAAATATTCCTTATCTGTTTACCTGTACATTGCATCTGACAGCTTTGTTGACATGACAACTAAGATGGCCGCCGATCCGTTCCGCTGGTTCCGTAAGTAGCTTTACCTTTGTGTTTCTGTCACGACTTGTAACTTTTGGTAGAAAATTGTGGACAAAAGAAAAATATTATTGTCGGAATTTTAATTCAATAATGCTCTTTAACACTTTCAACGCCAGGCATTCAAACAAAATTTAAAAATCAAATATTTTAGACGCCTTTAGGTGTCATTGTCGTTCAAATGGTTAAACTGGCTCCGTGGTTTAATGCGTTTAGCGTTAGACGTTAGTTTAAATTATTGTGTAACACATAGACCGCAAAGTTAAAGTCACTTTGAACGTTTTTCTCCGTTTAGGACATTATGGGCTGGTATTGGCTTAACAGTGATATTCGTTAGGGATAGAATATTTATAACACAAAAAAAATATACTAATGGTAATAGTTTTACGTATTTTAAAAGGAATCTTCATCAGCTCATTATACCCCCAGCGAGGGGCACGTGTCTATCCGTATAGGGTGTTGTCCACGCAGGCCCAGTGTGTATTGACCGACATCACGCACAACCTTTAAAGTTCTTCGCGTGCGCAGGTTTCTCCGCAATGTTTACCTTCACCGTAAGAGCGTCGGATAACGTACATATAATTTCCGAAATTCGAAAAGACATTGGTACGTGGCGGGATTGAACCTGCTCCCTCCAGATCGGAAGGCAACAGTCCGCCAATGAGCCACCGACGCTCAATGACAAATCAATTCACTATAATGAATAGATCGTGAGTACAGCACACTGATGGCACAAAGTGATGAAGTGAGCACTACCCCGTATCGTTTCATTGCTAATTTAATTCCTTTTTGATAAAAGTTCAACGTTCCAACAAAATAGTTCATTACGTTATTTGTTATTAGAAGGGTAAACAGTTCAGAGGAAAAAGGTCAAAATACTCACAGTATCAATGAATTAATAATTCATTCAACTCATTAACCTAATTCATGTTTACAGACAATGAAACAAATTGTATGGAAAAGTATCAATTTATTATTTTCACACCTAAAATAGAATAGAACAGACGAATGTTTGTTTATTTACATTGTTTACCGTAAACATAATTATACTTGAAATGCTAATAAATTATAAACTTTGCTTGAATACTCTTTGGTTTATAAATCACCATTGTTTTAAGAATAAATTAAACGTAAAATTCGAGCCTTATTCTATCTGCTATACAGTCTTTGGAATTGATGCAAAAGTTTATCTTAGTACTAATTAATACTTTGAATTACAATTCAATTTAAATAGAGTGAGTGTAAGCAAATTATCGTGAGAATAAACTTTTATTAATTGCAAATATTACATAAATACAAGGAACATACGTATCTTGTTTGTGTAAGGACCGAAATTTGCTCGAGAGGATAGGCAGGTATATAATAAATATGAACGTCTACTTAGTAAAGATTTGTCGGCTCAGCTTAGTCCAAGCGGCTTTCCTTTTGTGACGAAAATAATATTAATCAGTGCCGTGTAACTATGAGATCTCCGTTGCTAGTGGTAACATCATTCAATTTTTTTCACATAACAGAAAATGAAGCAACTCTGTGAATTATAAAGAAATATTCTTGAGAAGATTCTTTGCAATAAACCATTTATTGTCGTTATATTATATTTTCGACAATAAAAGAAGTTTGACAATCCCATCACTTGATATACAGTTAGTAAGCCTTTTATATGATGGTTTAGTAATGGATAAGCCTAAATATAATATCTTTAAATATTGAATATAAATGACAATACGAGACGATGTGAAAGACGGGCTTAGAAATTTTTAGACACCGTGACTTAATCCCTATTACATATTAAAAACATATATATTACAAAATATTGAAAACAAAATTGCTTTAGAAGGCCTGGTTCTTATCTTATATTAATGTAATATGTGTAGTAATAAAAATATAAAGAATCATGAGCCGATCCTGCATAGATAATATTTATAAATAATCGATGGTAAGCCAAATGTGTTAAACACGGTTGACAATAATGTCATATATAATGTTTTCACTATAGAACGAAATACTTAACACTGTGGCTTAAAATCTTCATATATTACAAGTAAACTTTCAATACATTTGTGCTTATCAAATTTTTCACGAGGAAAAAATTAGAAACGTGAAAAAAACAGTAATCGTATACAGAGAGTACTTATGAATTAGATTGTGGATAATTGCATTACCGAAAAATAAGATAAGCTGTGAATTTATTTACATTTGAACTGAAATTATTTATGAAGCAATTAGAAAATATTATATTATTCAATTTTATTAATTGAGACTCGTGGAAACAATAACATTACTTAAAATACTTAATAAATAAGTGCAAACAGATATAAATTGAAATCTTACCTTAAAATTAAATTACTATTTATTTTTCTGATCATATTTACAAATACCAATTACTAATTATTTAAGTGCTTTATACTTATATCAACAATAAAACATTGTTTATCTCAACATTATCTTTATTGTACTAAACAAACAGAACACTACATATGTATCGTTAATAAAATTGGTTCATTTATATGATGCTAGATAATGATAAAATACTTTTAGCTATGATATTATTTACAAAATACGTTAAATAGAAAATATATTTACAACATTTCGGAATAATGCTACAAAATGTTTAGGAGAAGTACCGCTATAGCTGTCCATCCAAGAGATCTCGAACAGTCACTTGAAGAGGTTTTGTAATATTTCACTTCGTCTTGTGTAGGTGGCGAGTATGACGCCTCGTAACTAAGTCTGTTCGGACACGGTAGCATTTCGGCTGGGATCTCCAAAAGTTTCCTCCGATACTCTATTTTGGTATCCACTGATTCGGTTTCCTGATCCTGCATAGCGTCATCGTAATTCTTATCCTCTTCGAAATCATCATTGTCATCGTAGTTTTTAAAGATCACTGGCCCAGGTTTTTGTAGTTCCGTCTTTTCTACTTTTAACCCACCGACGTTTTTTAATTTGTTATCCATAATACAGATTAGACGGTTGAGAGAAGATTTAATACGTTTGCTCTTGGTGTCGTTTTTCAATTTGTGCAACCAGGCGAGGCGGCAGTCGCAGCTGAGCTTGTTTCCTGCGCAAATAAAACAGGAACTGTTAATTATGACTCCATTTTTCCGTACACATCCGTATTTCCTTATCCAGTTCGTAACATGATAAAAACAATACTTTAGATTCATGTGATATTGTACAGCAATATGATTTATTAATAGCCATGTTTATTCGAAACAATAACCAAAGAAAGGTTAAGTAAAATTTTAGATAATGTTTAAAATGGACATGTATGCCGATAGCATGAGTTAGATAAATGACATTTTATATTAAATTCGATAATATCGAGAGATTGTTTTTATTTATCTTTAAATTCACCCATGTTGGTGAAGCATTTAAATTCAGTAAAAAAACGTACCTACCTACTAATACGCCACCATGCTCAACCACTTACAGGCAAACTAACAAACCTTGTTGCAAAGACAAAAAAAAAGGAAATAAAAAAGAGAAAAACATGTGTGTTTAACTCGTCACAAAAAATGTCTTGAATTCTTTATGTAAGGTAGATATCATTCTGGTCGTATGATAAACGATGCATGCCTAGTACTCAAATCTCTGAGAAATTTAATTGCTACTTATGGTTAGGCGCATATTGTTTAACATATTGCACTATAAGCATTTAGAAAATCTGTAGTCCCGAAAAGTTTAAATTCAAAACATCCACAGTGTATTATTTATTATAATAATATTATATTAACTTATGGGTACAAATTTAATGATATACATTTACAAAACAATATAATCAACAAGGGAATTGAATAAACGAATATTGGTCGGATAAAATCACAATACATTAATAAGTCAATTTTAATTACATGATCAAAACTTAATTGGGTTGAGTCACTGTTGCCGGGCAGTGAAAGCGTCTGTGCCAGAACTAATAACTCTGGTGTTAGGGTGAAATTGATCGTAAAGGACCTACGGATTAATGCGTCATACACAGGTCACAGCGTTTATATTTATGCTGTACGTAAAAGTATTGGTATGAATTATTTGCTTTGTATGGGCTTGAGGAACGTACACATATAGTGGTAAACGTGTTGTACTAAAGATAGAAGTAAATTGACCATGATGTTAAAGTAGTCGCAATAATTTTAAATTAAATAATTCGCAACGTTGAAACAGTGATCAAAGTCTACCTAACAAACAATCAATCAATCACTTAAAATTGAGTTCAATTCATTAAATATAGCATTTCTATTTCTTTCATTTAGTATTGCATTTATAACTCGTTGTGAATGCAGATTATGATGAATTTAATTGTTTTTAAATTCATCCACGCGCAGATTCATAAAATGTAAATATGCAGCATAATTGTGGAATCTTGTAATCAGTAAATAAATTCCTTTATTACTCTTTTTAAATTTTATACATCAAAAATACTAGACTAAGCGAACATTTATTCATGAAGGAAAAATCGAAAATAAATCTTTCTACCAAATGCCCGTTCCAAGAAGGCACTCGTATGAATAATTATAAAAAACATGCCCCATATGAATCAAACTGCGCTTTGCCATCTGGCATTTTAATAGCACCTATATTTTGCGGTCGAGGGGATGTCATATTTCCCACGAAACCGCTCGCCACTGTACCAGCATTGTTGTCTATGATTTAATAGGCTTTGTCTGGTGTTAATTCGGTTTTGTGGTTTGTTTATAGCTGTGCGCAATCTTATTAACGTATGTAGCTACTGCACTACACCAAACTTTAAACTGGTCTTTAAATTTTATACGAAAATTTAAGTTGAGGGATCTTATTCATTTTTATGCCGGGACAAATTTATCGTACTGTTTTTAAGTTAAAAATTTATTTTTCCATACTAAAATCAAATTCTGCAGTCTTATCTATCACTTAATGAATATATTTACCGTGCATAGCTACAACAACCAGATAAAAGAAAAACAAATATATTTTTTATAAAACAGTCTCACTCATGAAAAGGGAATTATTTGCAAAATGATAACGTACATCAATTATGCACGCCTTAAAGTGCTTCAAAGTCGATATCTACTAAACAAAAGCCACAAGAACTGTTCAATAAAGCTAATTCAAAACAAAGTTCACAAACTTACCATCCAGAGTGATTAAAGCGTAATTCGCCTTCAAGTTTTCCAAAACATTCTGGACCGTTTCCTGTCGGAGTGTCTCCAAATTGTTATTTCTCAAATCCAAAACAGTCAACTTGAGATTATCACTCAACACGCCTTCGTCTAACGCCGACAACTTATTGGCGACCAAAGAAAGTTTTCGCAGCTGCGTCAACCCTCCGAAACCTCTGCCATCTATGTACTGTATTTCATTACCGTCCAGGTAAAGTTCTTGAAGACTCCAAAGTTCCGCAAACGCCAAGTCCCCCTATCATTGTTAATTTGTTGTTCCTCATATCAAGTGTAATCAAATTAGAGAGACCCTGGAAGTTCTCTCTAATCACAACAGTGAGAAGGTTGTTGTCGAGATCCAATCGTACTAAATTGCTCAAATGTTTAAAGCAGCCGTCATGCAGTACGCTTATTGTATTCTTAGACAAGTAAAGCCTTTGTAAATTCGGCAGGTAGTAGAAAACGTCTCTGTTCAATTCTGTTATTTGATTTTCCGCTAAGCTGACGTTCGATAGCCTAAGCAGATGAGCAAAAGCATTGCGTTCGAGTCTTGTTATTTTGTTCTTGGGCAAGGTTATTTCTCGCAGAGTTGTGGAATTCGTGAATGCGAATGAGGGAATACTAAAAATGTTCGCGTACTGGACGTTGAGGTATTGCAGATGTTCGAGGCGGACTATCACTTTTGCCGGTATGTAGGTGAGCCCGCCGTCCGCTCTGACGTTAAAAGTCAACTTCTCTATTTTTGGCTGCGAATAAAAATTTGACCAAAAGGGATCATCCTCGGCGATACCTCCGTTGAATACCCAGCAATCAGCCTTTGTGGCGGTTTTTATCTTTATGCTCTCGCAGTAGCAATGTACTTTGGACACTCTGTCTTGGATATCACATATGTTGACATAGCGCGAGTAGCTCTTTTCGTTTTTCCATCGCCTTTTGTCATTTTGACGTGACTCGGTTACGTTTATTTCGACTGTCGCAAATGCGATCATTAGGATCAGATATTTAAGGTCCATCTTTGTTCCTCTTTACATCGGCTCGATTTTTATCTGTAACAAAAGAAAAGCATTTAGTAAGAGCTTCTTTGTTTTCTTGAGTCTCGGATCCGTGCATTAGCGGAGTCTCTGATTAAATTGTGTTGAAGTCACCCGGCAAGGTGCTATAATGGAGCGTAATTGACCATTGATAGTTCGAGAAAGGAGAAGTTAAATGTTGTTCTAAAGTAACGGAGTTATTATCGTACCATTTAATCGGTGCAATTTTAAGAATATCTTATCTAGATGAGAAAACGTTTTTATCGTTTTTTTTAAAGCGAGTATTATAAATCAACATCGTTTTAGCCGACAAATGTACTGCTGGACTAGTTCATCTGTAACCAAAATAGGGAATTTTGCAAGCATATTTTAGGTAAAATATAACAAAATATTGAACTTAAAGTATAAAATAATTTATGATTGTATAAAATATCGTGCTACCACTGTTCTTATAGGGCGGAGCTCAGGGCTTCCGACGTTACGCTTTGTGAACGTGGTATTTTCAGGACTCCCTCCCTAAAAGCCTTGGTCCTTTGAAACACTTAACCATGTGCCTTTACTGATTCTATTTGCTGAGTCGGCAAAAATATCAATCCATTTTATTATTTCTAAAATAAATTTATTATTTTCAACAAAATACATAACTTTTATCGAATTCTCTTCAAACTATTGAAGGTAGCAAAAATTTACGAAAAGACTTATAATATCATCAACAGTAGTGTTAAAATTATAATCTTTTTTAGTAACCAGGAAAGGGCAACCGTGTTTAATAGCAAAACCCCGAATTTAATGCAAGCGAAGCCAAAAGCTAGTTCAATATAAAGAAAAACATAAAATCAATAACTATTTATATTAGCATAAACTTATTTGAAATATAATCAATTTTATGTAATATCACGAATGTCCATTCTTTAAGTGTAGCCTGTTTATGCCCATTATTACCCTTTATAGGTAAAAGCAAGTTAGCACCAAATTATAGTAAGAATATCTAGTTATAAGAATGCTGTACTAAGTGTTGATTCTAAGCCTAATTCAAATAAATGGATTCTGACCTTTACGAAGTTGCTAAGGTACTTCCTTTCGATAAGCATGTAGAAGAAAACAATTCTTTGAATATTAAAAACAGCCACTCCGATTGTATCCATTTAGTCTAATGGTTGAGACATTGGCTATTACACCACGGGTTCTGGGTTCGATCCCCGGGCAGTACAAACATTTGTGTGCATGAACATGTCTGTTTGTAATTATCTGGGTGTTTTCTATGTAAAATAAGTATGTATTTACAAAAAATATAGATAAGTATGTTTGTCAGTTGTTTAGTACCCAAACTACAAGCTCTTCGCTTATAATGGGACTAGATGGCGCTGTGTGAATGTCAGTGGATATTTATTTATTTATCTGTCCCCTATATAAAGTTATGCAATCATATACATTAACATTAGTACTTGTAAAAATAACTGCTAATCAACTATTTTTAACCAGTCACTCATCGGCAATTAATTGGTGATAATTTATTTTCTAGGGCCATAATAACATATTTTCCAAGAGACAGAAAATTTTGCCATTCTGAGAAAACTAAAGTTGATTATATGCTTTGCAAGAACAGCGATTGTTATGGACAGTAGGAACCGTGACTTGACAAGCCTAAAGAAGGATGTGCTTCGGATGAAAACTTTAGAAAGGTCGGTGATGGAGGTTAGATAAGGAAAGCTGGGATACATGAAGCAGGATGGGGGTGGAGCTACATTAAGCATTGGATAGCGATAGACGTATCAGCCTAGTAATACGGTCAATTGACTGCATTTGGACGGAAAAAACGTTACATTTACATATTCAAAAAAGTCGTAAGTATGCTGTTCATTTTGTATAATTCGAATTAAAAAAATGGAATTTTCGGAATTGGTTCATAATTTTTATATATGGTTTGATGAAAACAATAGCTTTATCGAAACGTGAAAACTTTTCTTAGTGAAAAGTAAGAAATAATAAAGTATGAATGTGCAAACTTTGTATGGGTTCAGTTGATTCATTACAGGTTTCATCATCACCTCATTGAACGTCCTCCCGGGAGGCACGAGCCTACCCGTAAGGGGTTATAGGCCCTAATGGTTCACGCGGGCCTAGTGCGGATTGGCCAAATTCACGCTCAACCTATCAATCTCTTCACAGGCGTGTGCAAGTTTCCTCATGATGTTTTCCATCACTAGCTGGATTTGAAACTACACCCTCCAAATCGAAAGGCAATATACCACATCAATGAGCCACCGATGCTCAAAATAAAATAATCTATAATGAAGGGTTACGTCTTAATGTTTACGCTTGAAAGAAAATATGATGTAGTGAGGAAGCGCTGCTTTTTCCTAAAAGCTGATTGCAAAATATTTCTCTTTCTCTTTGTTTGGTGTTCACTGCTGGACACAGGCCTCTCCCATTTTGCGTCAGAGTCCTTAACTTTTCTCATCCAGCCTCCACCAGACACCTACTGCAAGTCGTTCGACCATTGGGGAAACAAACATTGTTATTATTAATTGAGGAAAGAACTTCGCAAAAGGGAAACGTCATCCACCAGTAGACTCGGACAATCTATGGTCAAAGCTTAAAGCAAATGTACTTCAAATTCCGAACCTGAACAAACTATAACCTACTTAAAAGTCTTACATTTATCTTAGTGTAGAGCTTGCAGCTCCATCGATTTCATTCTATTATTACGTTGACCCAATCCCGCTTTACCATATTGATGCATTAAATGTGCATGCGTTTTATATCTGTTAATCCAAAACGCAGAAAGAAAAATGAGTAGATTCTTTTTGAAAAAAAATACGTGAGAGAATGATATATAGACCAAATCAGGTTAGGTATAGTTATAAATTTTGTTCTTATCATATTAAATTAAGATGTTGATAAAATAAAATACAAAATCTTTATGCAGCAAAAAAGAAAATCATAAAAAGATTAAAACAAAATATTATATATTACCTAAAAATATAATCACAATAACGTCAATAACTAATCATGCTTTTTGAGTGTATAAATTCCTAGCATTTTCTTACAAAGTTATAACTATGTTTGTAAATATTCAATTATTTGTATGATTCTGCTTGCTCAAATAAATATAATGTGACATGGTGTAGTAAACTATTCTGAAAACCTGTTATAGAAACCTCAACATAAAGATGAAAATTAAAATTGTAAAAAAGATTTAGTAGTACTTTTGTAGATTATTATATTTTTACCAATACTTAATATGATAAAAATTGTAAATATAATTTGCTTTATATCATTATTTTGATTACAAATTATTCTGCATTCAACACAATTTTTTTGAAAAGAGTAACTACTGAGTTTCTTGCTGGTTTCTTCTCAGTGGAAAACTACCTCCCGAACCAGTGGTAGCTTCATTTGACATTCATATGTGTTCTATAAGGACCTAAACTGAATAAACACTTTTCATTTTATTTCATTTTTTAACCAATTTCAATTCAGTAGTTCGATTAATGCATAGATTATCTTTACACTGATTGGTTGATGGTTAATATAAACATATCTTTATTTTTTAATAAATACACTTGATCTACGACTCTCGAAATATTATTTACAATCTCTAACCCGTTATTCTGTTCTTCTACATACAAGATCGTTGAGATACATTCAGCAACTCTAATTCTGGAGGATAATTCTTCTAAATCTGGTTCCGTAATTGATTTTCCTGATAAAATGACAGTTGCTAGTTACCACCAAGTGCTTGGTTGCTTAATCATTCCATTCAAAGAAACCCTTGTCAATAACCCACTTAACACAAAGCTACATAAACAAAAAGGGGCACGTTTTCCTTAACAACATACAACATAATGTTTATTTTAAAGCATTCCAATTCTTAGAAACAGTCCCGTAAAATCAACCCCCATTTTAACTAAACGCATGCACGCAACAAATCTCGAACTTTTTGCGTCTATTGTTGTGAAAATTTTACGTAAGCAAGGTACGACTCTAAATATGTTTCATTAAAATAAAATCACGAACCTTGGTGACGAAAAATGAATTCATGCGTTACTATTTAAACCTAACAATCTACAAATAAAATTTCAACTTACTCAAAAAACTTAAACACATTCGTTAGGCGTCTTTGTACGATATTCGAACGTTATTGTTAGGTGTACTTGAAATGTCTTTGAGAGCAATGGGATGACAATTCGTTTCGTATGTAGTTTTTCGGATTCAATTGGCTTTTTTTGCTCGTGGGACATACTGGGGAACAGTGAACGAGGCTTTGGTGATCTTGTTAGCAGATCTCCAAGACCTATGTCAATGAATAATATGATGGACCGTATTTTGTTGCTCTAGTATATGCTAGAGTAAGTCCCCAAGCTTGGAGTCCTCTAACATATATAACGTCTTTAAACCGATGCTGTACTGAGAGGGCTTTGTCAAGAGCTATAAAGTCCATCTGCAACCAACATCAGTGGTCACTTAGAGGAAGGCCCTAACTTGGGGTTAGCAATGGTGGTAGACCCTACAAGTTTTCAAAACATATAAAAGAAAAAGGACTGTTGTGATGAAAAAAATGTGTTTTATGGGAGGGTGAAAACAAATGGCAGTGGCATCCACATAACAGGAATAACTGGAGCGCTTCCCCTTATGTCCTGCGTGCAAGTAGCTTGACAATGTGTTTTTCTGCGGGTGAGTATGCTTGTCCAGGTTGGGCTCGTTCAGTCTACACCCGAGAAGTTGATGTTGCTCTAAATGCTTCTTGCAGAATTATAAAGGATTCTCTTCTTCCTACACTGTTGTAATCCGTCTACCAGCTGTCCGACATTGCTCCTCCTAAAGTATTTTAATAATTAGATAAAGGTAAAATGTGATCTTCTCTTCATTTAGTCTCCCATAAAATCTGGTAAAAGCTTAGGAGGATCATAATAACAATACATAAATTTTCAAATGCGATATTATCACTCGTGTATAGTTCCAGAGCAACAGAACTCTTCCATTGCTCAAAAAATGCAGAACGAGTTATGAAATTGGTCGCGAAAGTTAAAGCTCAAAAACTTACATTCCTTTATTTAATATAATACCACTATTAACTTAGATCTCTAAGAGCTTTAACAACTTAGCTTCGTACGTAAGTAAGTTTAATGAACTGACACTTGGATTCATTAAGCACCATCTTAATAGACTCTAATTTGGCTTGATAAGTTTTAACTGACATGATGCAGGCGTACCGAAAGGATTAATAAAGTGATTCAGAATGCGATCTTCATCCTTTGATAGTGGCAGCTAGTTATAATTGATAATACGGTAACTACACTGTCTTATTAATTGCGGTCATGGACGCTAAAATAATAAGTCTCGCTAACAACAAAAGTGTATCAAAATCCGGCCAGTTCTTGTATGGAATATCACAGAATATTAAGACGTTTGGCGCATATCTGTCAGCAGAGCAGAGCATTATGTCAGGAAAACACATCTTAAATAAAAAAGAGCATGGCTTGTGTTGTGAAATGGTGCAAAACCCGTAGTGAATAAAAGGCAAAACAATCCAGAAATTTCGTGTCATAGGTAAATGAATAATTAGATTTCATAATTTTAGTATAAAACACTAAAATTATTATACAAAAACATATTTGTCAAAATGACATCATAGACAGCAGCTGTCATTTCCGGATCACATTATTATATATACACACATCACATCACATTATTATATGTATTAATGACAGTCCGTCCGTATTTTTTATTCGTCCATGTTTGCGGCGCAATTCAAAATAAACTTTTGCATCCAGATAAAATAGAAATATATTTGAAAACTGCCTCTGAGCGGTCTGAGAATTTGAGTCGCTGATTAGTCTGGGGATCTAGGGTTCGAAAAACCTTTTGTCTAATTTAGATTAGAGAATTGGATTTATTTATTTAATTTTGTGAACGTTAAAATAAGCTTCCACCGGTTCGAAATACACCTTAAAGTGATAACAACCGCCAAAAAACTTAATAAATATCTATCCGTATTATTATAAATATTCGCATGTCAATCTTATAGTATAATAGCACGCCATATCAATATACTCATACAATTTCTCATAATTCGAAGACAATTACATTTCATTTTGAGCAAACTATTGTCATTATTCTTGAACATCTGTTCTTTTTCTCCAGTTCCCACGAACCCAGACATATTTATTGTAACAGATACATATTTAATTGGTTAGTTATACGACACATTACTTTCTGGAAATATCTACCCATATTATGTATCATTTTCAATTTCACCTTCATCATTTTTTTAAAAATTCACACAGAGTCATCTAGGCCTAAGTTATGTGTGAAGCTATTACGGGTACTTAATAACATACTGACATAATTTTTCAAATACATACATATTATATATAGAAAACTCCCAGACCAATACAAACAGACATGTTCATGAACACGAATGTTTGTACTGCCCGGGGATGTTACCCGAAACACTTGTCTAGTAGCCGACGTCTCAATCATTACACTATTTCGTGTAATGGGCGAATAATCTTAATACATAATATACCTACAGCTTAACGAAATTCCCCCCTTAAGATTTATGGAGCGATCCCCTATAGTCGACAGGTTTATCTGGTTGGGGGTCCACCAGAAAAAATATTTATCATAATTATAATGCGCTGAAGTTGCGTTATTAATAACTGTCACACTTTCGTATATATTCCATAGCCAGGTACGTTAACTGAAACATACGACACGAAAAGCGCATGTCCGGTCCAAAACCCCTCAATGATAGGAATTAAATGGGGGACGAAATTAATTGCCGTGTCATGAGATACCAGAATACGAAATTGCGGCAGTTCCCTTAGGAGGCAGGAATTTAGATTCTACCTTTTCGAAATTGACCCGACTAGAAAATGTGCATTATACCCGCTAGGATTAATTACTTCACATGTTATCACCAAATATTTGACTCAATTGTTTTTGGCTTACTTGCACATTTTACAAGATATTTTATTTTTATGCCTGGTAATGATGGCGTAGGTTATGGATGCCGACTAAGCTAAGGATAGGTCCACACGAGAGTCATAAAGGTGATCCCTTAACTTCAACATTTATTGACGTGGGTGTTAGTTTTTAATTATAATGTTTTTTTTTTAAGTTATAGTTAGCTGGACAAATGATTAGGAAGTCGACATACGTGTGTGACGTTCTCTAATATATTGATTGTCTCCAAGCAGCCTCTTGATAATAATAATATTATGTATATTACGTATAAATTCAAATAATTCGAATGGAACAGTATTTTACTTTATGTGAACACTAGAACTTAGGGAAGCTAGCTGTTGAAAATGTTGAAAAAAATATATTTTATATACTTAATTCCACAGAGTTTTATTCAGAGAGAGAGGAAAAGATAATTACTAAAAACACATTTAAAATAAAATTCAAATCATGTCTTTCTTAAAGAAAAGACTAGAAAAGCTAGAATTCAGAATTATTTTGTTGAATTAAGGTAATAAATAAAATTTAATCGTTTTCTCATTCTATAACTAAAAACGTAATTACCAAAAGCAGGGTCTTTGTAAAGCAAAAAAAGATCGTAATAAAACAATCCTGATATTTCCGCAACAATTATAAAAACGCAAACCAAAAACAACATACACATTTATTAAAAACAATTCATTTTTTTTTTTTAACTCCGAAAGCAAGCAGGCGGTAATTGCGTTAACAAAGCGGGACCCTAAAAATGTGTGTAAATTTCAATTATGGTTATTAACGTCGTATATTGTTATTAAAGTACCTACATACTTCAACTTATGACTAACTAGCGACACAGAACAGTGGGCAGACAAATTTATGTGCCCCCTGATAATTAACGTGCGGCCGCCCGTTGTTGCAGCATGGAAGAGTCATTTTTAATTACTTTGTTTGTTTTTTATAACGTTGCATGTGAGTAAACGAGCAAGAGAGAAACCAGATGAAAAGTGTTCACCTGAGCCCAGTGACAGCGGTGACATCAGCAGTCTCACCACCACATATATGCATAAACACACATTTAAAGGTATACAAAAAAAACGTAATTATAATTATACTTCGTTACACATACTCTCTCATACCTAAATATCTGACACATGCGTAAATACATAATCTCAAACATTCAATTATAATTTTTAGAATTAGGTTTTTGTTTTGTACTGACGTCTAGTGCTTAAGGCTGCGACACAGTTTTGTAGTTACGCAGTAATTGAATCTCTGTTTATGTTAAGGTATCTTTGTTTTGGGTCGAAAGTCATCTGCGCTCAGTACTTATCCGGAAGAATTAGAACTGGAAGCGCCTTATTCGTAACATTAACTCTCTATCGGACGCGACGGACTCATGATGGATAAAGGTATGCAAAGATTTTATTAATATTTTTGAACACATCATACAAAACCTCCCCCAGGTTATGCTAGGTACTTCCAGTGCGTTAACTCCAACATAATTAAGCCGGTGCATTGTGCACGCGAGTGGGTGTAAACGCGCTTTTGACTAACAGACTGGAGATGTGGTGCTCAGTGCCACTCAAAGGGCGCTCGGGCGGCAACTTGCCTCGAAATAGTAACAAAAAAGCTACCAAGTGTTTTGCGAGAGAAAGTTACGCTCACATTTTACAGCTTTGTTTTATTTGACGAATTAAGATGTTTTGTCATGGCTTGATGTTTTATTATACGTATGTGTGTTAATTATCAACCAGCCTATAATGTCCAATTGCAGAGTATAGACCTTCCTGCACGGCATAGCTATGAGGAGATTAGAGACCACGGACGACGTGGTCTGTAAGGATTAGTTATTAGATTACTCATTGTAGCTCTATAATTTAAAAAATCTACAATAAAAAAGGGAGAGGGCCTCTCAACCTCACTATATCGATATGAGCCACAAACTATGACAATACTTAACTAATCGTGGCGAGGAATTAAAAGATGGTAATTGCAAGGCTTTTGCATGCCTTCGTTCAGCAATGGAATCATACGTCCCATACCGAGGGACACGAGCCTACCCGTATAGGGTGATTAGACCTTAATAATCCACGCCGTCCCAGTGCGGATTACCCGACTTCACGCACCTTTGAATCTCTTCTTAGGTGTATGCAGGTTTTCTCATGATGTGTTCCTTCTCTGTAAGAGCGTCGGATAAATTACATATATTTTTAATACCATTACAACTTAAAGCTTTGAATAAAACAATAGATTTTCTATTGTATCTGGATTCCTGGCCTTCAAAGGGTTAATTTTAGTATAAATTCAATCTTATACTTGAATACTTATGTTACTAATACATAGTGTTATGTGACGTAATAAAGAAATTTTAAAAATAATATAGATGAAAAAAAGATAAACATTTATATACACACATTCCTTTTTTAAACAGTCCAAAACAACAATCTCGGCCGGAATGCGACATCGCTCATAATGTTATCAACAAAAATCCCGCTGTGGAAACGCGAAATGTTTCCCGCAAAACGCTTATCGTTGTGTGTTTTTTACTAAATAGAGACAGACCAAGTTTGCCCGTGCCGCTTATTGTCCACACGCCCGGGATTCCGCGATTCAATTTTAAAATGCATAATGCACGCCCTACTTCCGAACCTTCCTTCCTTTTTACCGAACGCAGTGACGTTGCATTTGAACTAAGTTCAGGAACAGGCGCATCGGTTAGGGTTGGAAATGTTCGGATATTTTTAGTTTAATTATGCTCGTCTGTAACAGCCCCAGTAAAAATTTATATGTCTTTCTCACTACGCAAATGTAAATTTATGTTATAAGATGCATTTTTGTTCGGATAATTTCGAACTATGTTTTTCTGGTATAAATTATTATTATTTTTAAAAAGCTTTAATTGTTTCATGTCATGGCAGCCTGTAGGTATAATAGCGATTTATAATGGTACATTTTGTAGTATTACGAGTATATTATCCTAATTATGATAATCGTTTTATTATGTCGGTTGTCTTTTATCAATAAATTATTCGAATGATCACAGTGTGCCCATTTTTTAAATTTTAATAGGATCCTTTGTGGCCAATGTCAAATGTGAACGTAAGTTGAATCTTGTTTTGCAAAAACATATAGAGCCTTCTGTATAAACTATTTTAACAACAAAAAAAATGTTTAGTACATCTTCTAACGGAAAAAAGCCTCCTCTTCTGGTGTTTTGTGCGATACTATTCACACAAAAAGCACTAATGGAATCTTCATACATTGGTAAATGCTACGAAGAACAATAAATGACTATATAGTAAGTAGGGTGAGTATCATCAAATGAAAAATATTTGTTCAAATATTTTTCATTTGATGATACTACTGCATGCTCAGATACTCCTGATCGGTAGAAAGAGGATTTACCATAATCTCTACGTTTATGCCGGTGACTTGAAGACGCTAATACCTACATACAAACGGTAAGCGTAAAAAAAAATTGCCGCCACCCGTTTTATGCTAAATATATTGTTTCAAAACCACGGTTTACGGCATCCATGGGAAGAGTAGGAGTGCGACGATTATATTGTTATCCATCGTCCCCACGGCACGTCAGAATAAGTTCATTGAAAATTCATTATCAAAATCATTACAGTGAAATCTTTACTATTGTGTAGAAACATATAACTACTCTGAATCAATCCGTAGTAGTAAATATATTTATACTTGAACCTACGAGTCATTGATCCCTAAAACGCAGTACCAATTTGCACTTCCGTGTTTTGGGATGAAGGCAATGTAAATAGTTAAATTACCGGGTATTAGAGACCTAACATCTTTCTGTTGTCTTTGGTGTCAAGCGCAGTGTGGTGGAGAATTGCGTTGAGAATTGTATTGTGGTGGTGGTGTCTATCAATAATTCTTGGTCATGGCCAGGCGTATCACTTACCATTAGGTGAGCGTCCAGACCGTTTGTATAGGTAACATAAAAATACCCAACTGTTTAAGAAGAAGATCAGTAAACGTTTGACAACCCTAAAACGTTCCGTTTCACTCTCAACTAGGACGACATCAGTACAGACGGTGTTTCTGTTGCGTGATAAATAACCTAGAAATATGACTAGGCCAGCATCAGACATGCCGTTAGTGAGAGTGAGATATTTATTTCCATTCGTTTTATTTCATTAGTTTGATATACGAGCAGGAACGGATTAAAATATGCCCGTAATGCGTCAGCTAAAAAGAAATATTACTTTTTGTGATAATATCATGATTTTATAGAGTCAAATAAGTATTTTTATCACAACCACGTGTATTATTTTTACTTGAACCAGCTTCTTTTAAGATGCTATTATTTAATTTTATGCTATGTATAAATAGTTATTTGGGATAATAATCTTAGGAAGAAACCAGTGGAATTTAAATATAGAACAGTGTCACTTCTCATTTTGAAGACACGAACAAAGACTAACGAAGTATGGCAGCAAATAATTATGTTTATGTAGGATCTATGTGTTTAGGACAGAACACGTCTTGTTTTTATACGAATCTGCCCCCTGGCACTTTACAAAGTAGACAGAGAGTAACAAATGCGGCTAGATATAACTTTTTTATTTGGAAGATTTTTACGTAACATATGTGTTTTAATTTACTGCTATGTTCGAAATTAAACCGACCTATCAAGGATTTTTTATACCGGCTACTGAAAACTAATACTAAGAAAAAGCAAATATTACGCACACACCAGTGTCGCTGGTTGTAAACCCAATTTGCTAGAGCATAGATCCAAAAATCAGATATTACCACTGTCAGAAATGGTTGATGTGATCTTTTAAATAATCAGAATTTCTGACTTATTTAAAAGATCACATCAACCATTAAATCGGCCGCCACAATAATCACTTCCGATCAAAGGTCACACTTAATCAAAGGCCGCTTCACACCCCGCGGAATACTACAAGTGCCATATTCGTGCTGATTAAACCGACCGCATCCGAGCCGGATTTGCAGTTAATTGCAGAGCAAAAACCGTTCCGACAATGGGTTCATTAGCGGGCGAGCGCTGAATTTCAATTCGGGATAGTGTTGCGCAACGATTAATCGATTCTCGATTGCATCTGTCAGTTTTGATTATCGATGCGCTCAAGTTGGGTGAGTCTCGAATCGAGTACGATTAGTGAGTTAATTTATCTGATTACTACTGTACAGTGGCTTAATAGTAGATCCAATATTATTTTTAGTGATGTCAAATAACGAAGACATTTTTACTAATTGAACACAATCAATTCTTTGTACGTAAGCATTATGTAAATGGACAATACTTGGAAATGAATGTAATATTATTTAAAGTTATTTCAAAAGTAACAGTTGACGTACAGTTGATGAAGAATTACTGCCTATATTATATAGGCAATATTTTTATTTTTTGGCCAAAGTCAACAAGTATATATAATTAGAAATGAACGCACGAAATGTATAAACCAGCAAACTTCAACCAAGGTTGTGTGTTGTTTATTTTTCAAGTCCTTAACTTTTGTGTATTATTAATGGGAAAGCATTATGTACCTTCAACTAATGAACAGATTTCTAGCCATGTTCCCATGGTCAAATACAAACAACAGTCATAATCGTTTTATAATTCTCGTATTATTAAAGGTTAAAAGATTTTATCTTTAATGAACAGTTTTAAGTCATATTTTTTGATAATTTACACTTCAGGTAACGGAAACGTACCGGTTATAATGTTAGGTTTAATGGTCGAGACACTGGCAACTACAACAAGGTCTTATTCCAACAATAAATGTTGGACAACTGTAATAGGTGATAGTAGTGAACTTTTACATCGTACTTAAAGCCTTTCCACGCGATATTCCCTTATGTACATAAATATCGGGCCATAGAAGAATATACACTACGTAGGTAGGTACTCCTTATACGTATTTACATTTAATGTTATTTCTGAAGTAAATACATAAGCGAAAATGCATCCTGTGTGTCCGGTCGGCCATTGACTGTTTACGGTATTTTAGTCAGTTTCACAGTTCCGAACCAGCAGAGATGAATATGTGAACGGAAATTCGCTGCGTTTTATTTATAAAGCGAAAACAAAAACTGAATACAAAAAGATTGGATAAAGCGCGTTAAGCTACGACTTCTGAAAAACAGGTAAGTGAATGATTTTTTTGATATAACAAAGTGGACTATCATGACACATATTATAATATTACATAGGTATAGTTTTGATGAATAAATCCCGATTCATCCCTGTTATAATTTGCCCCAGCAAAGTCTAGTCGAGCGATGCTCACCACACTATTTCACCAATATAATGCGATTCGTTTTTTTTAGCATCCTTAAATAATAACCGGGACCAAAAACTTGAAGTGAGTAACCGAGTGACTAGAAATAATATTTCCGTCACTCGTCCGAAGTACAGTAATGGTTCATTGCAATATTTTATCTTTTGCAATTATTCTTAACCAATCAATAGTAAGAGTAGTAGCAATGCCACAGGGATTTTTGCTAAAAATATCCAAAGAAATCGTTTGATATTCAATTCACTACAAATATTCCACTAAACATTTAATCCCATTTATCCAAATAAATTGAAAATGTTAATAGAAGTTGATAATTTTATCGATCATTCAATGATAAATCGATGCGCCATCGACTTTTAAGTCGATTTCATCGCACATCACTATTTGCGCCCAACCTGCGATCATAATTGATGAGACGCTTTCGTTTGGTCGAAACAGTTAAGACTGCATTAATCTCATCATTCGATTGTGGTGCATTCCGATTAAATATGAGCGAACTACGGAAATTATTACATGATTGGTTTTTGCTTGTTCGCTTTCAATTTTCGTTGTGTAAGCATTTGTGTTGATGGTTTATATAAATTGTATTGAAATTACATTGTGTTCGTTGGTATTAATTTCGTGACATACGAGTAGTATGGTTTTCAACTTATTTTTTTTTTTTTTTTTTTATGGAACAGGAGGCAAACGAGCATACGGTTCACCTGATGGTAAGTGACAACGCCGCCCATGAACATTTGCAACATCAGGTCCCAGAAATGCGTTGCCGGCCCTTTAAAGTGTGTACGCTCTTTTTTTGAAGGACGCCAGGTCGTATCGCTCCGGAAATGTTTCCAGAGGAAGTGCATTCCACAGTTTTGTTGTACGTGGCAGAAAATGACGGCAGAATCGAACTGTGGAAGACTCCAATCATCCAGGTGGTGAGGATGAAATTTGGAGTTCCTCCGAGATGTACGGTGGTGGAACTCAGCTGCAGGAATAAGCCCGAACAGCTCATCTGAGCACTCCCCGTGATACAAGCGGTAGAGAATGCAAAGAGATGCCACATTCTGCGCAAACTCAAAGGGTCCAGCTTGTCAGCAAGATCTGAGTCGTCGACGATTCGAGCCGCTCTCTTTGGTATGGTGGTAAAAAGTTTCCCGTTATACCAACGGATTCAGGTTCATCACCGGGTAGTTCAAACATTTGTATTCAGAAATATGTCTGGTACTTTTGGTCTTGTTAATAAGTATACTTTAATATAATGTGTATGTATTTTGAAAAAAGGTTAGAGTGATATTTACCAGTTGTTTAAATAGAATCCTCTTGCTTGCATAATTCTAGCCCCAAAAGGCACAATGTGAATGATGGTGGATATTTATATTTTTTATAAGTATTGCTACTCAAACTTTCTCTACTTGCGACTTTTCTATGTGGCGAAACCAAATCGAAAATTCACCCGCAGTTACCTACAACTTGTACGGCTTGTTAATATTTAATGCCGTGGATCCAGTAATATCGGCTAATGTTGACGTGTTAACTCACAGTGGGTACAAGCGCTAAGTACAAATTCGTGTTGAGTCTCAATGACAGCACTTGACATTGTTTCCTAAGTTGGTGTGAAGTGTGGTAGAGTACGTGCGTATACGTATATAGAGTTCCCGAAAAAGGTGGAAATCCTGTTTTTTGGATCTTTTTGTTTTACTGTGACAAGCCAAAAGTTGCCTAATATTCCTAAGTCTCTAAGGAATATTATCTTATTCGATTATAATTTACTGTTAGACAAATCGAATAAAAAAATTAACTGTGCCTAATCTTAGTTTTCCTTCAAAGATCAATTGTTGTTGGTCTCTGGTGGATCAGTTATTATTTTTTATTATAATGTGGTTTTATTTAAGCTTAAAACTTCATCCTACAAAGAAAAATCGTACAATTTAAACATTTCATTTATGAATAGTCAAATAATTCGTGTACCTACACTCGAGCAAAAAAGTTTGTGCAGCATTATAGCGGGGTTTCACAACTTTTAAAAGAGGTGCAAGTTTTTTATTAATTTAATTTTTTCACGTGTTATCCTCACGCTTATGCCCGCGGGAGCCACTTGGCGAAGACTCCAAGTTGGCCGACACGTTAAAAGTGTATGAAAAGTTCTTTGTTTATTAATTTTGCCCGTGCTTATATTTGTGACGTCTCTTTAGGAGCTACGGTAGACATGTTAATTGTTGAAATTTTACCGTAAACTCTAATTTAGAATTTCTTGAACATTTAAGACTGCAACGAGTTTTGATATACTATATATTAGAGAGACTCGCCTTATACTTAAAGAAACTAATGTGCTCTAGTATAAGACGACTTTAATATAAGGATCTCTACACATGTACAGTAAATTTCAAATATTCCACCTGCATTTGCAATCATGTTAAGTATCATCATCATCAGCTCATTAAACGAGGGGCACGAGCCTACCCGTTCAGGGGATAAGCCTTAGTCGTCCACGCGGGCCCATATATTTTCAATATTGAAAACACATTGGTATATGGTGGGATTTGTACCTCAGCCCTTGTCTTGATTTGAAATACCCAAATTGTAGTTTTCGGAAAATATAGACTTCGACATCGAGTGCCACAGCTTCGCAGTCG